>UELX01001188.1:0-49110 GCA_900480035.1 Eupelmus urozonus
CAAAAACTTAGTTATTCTTGGATTCTGCAATATCCAAACACTATTTACGTAAATAAGTATATATGATCTTTCAAACTCAATATATTATAATGTTAGTTAACTTCAATACAACATTTTCTTAAAAACATGTAAAATGGCGCTTAGTCTCCTTTGACTCTGAACTTTTCATTTAATACCTGGAAATTTAAATGCCTAATTTTTCCATTCAACAAAACATTAGGCATTCTTAGAAATTCTCGCGTTGTAGTTCTATGATTTTCTTGTATTTTGTGTATTTATAATTAATTAATGAATCGAGTACCCTAAATATTATATTATAAAGCGATAGACATGTTATCTGAAGCTTTCCTCCCTTAGAAATTCAACCTTCTTTTCTTTGTATACGTGAATAAAAGTTAACGCTTTATATTTTATGGTATGCCATTTTCAGGGAAATTTAATTCTTTACTTGTAATTAATTTAAATTGTAAGATTTTTATTAAATTGTAAATCGTTATAGTTTAAATTAAAATGTTTTACATGAATACACGTTACAGCTAAAATCAAATTAAATGTTGAAAACAGGAATAAAACATCAAATTAATAAAAACAACATAAAATGTCCCTCAAATGAAGAATAATTAAATGAAATAACATTAAAAAGTAAAAGAATAAGGCAGCCGTAACGGCGGTATTAAATCTTTTCATAATATTGATAGATCTTATAGTATCAACAAAAAAAAATATTTTTATTAAAAAGTATTTTATTACAACTAAGACAAAATATTCTCTTATTTCATAGATTTATTATGATTATTTATTAATATAAATGTAATATCTTTGATTTTTATTTTAAATTATTTACCTTTCTATTCGTAAATTATTATGTAAAAGACAAATCTTTCTCACATATTACATAATTTACCATAGATTGTATAGAAATATTAAAAGTGTATTGATAAATAAAAAGGATTTAAACAGTAAACTCTGAAATATGTTTATTTAATAATTTTATAATTAACAATTATCGGATAGAGCATTCCTGCTTAAAATACTCTATCTGATACTGCTTTACTTCTAATTTATATATAAAAAATAAATTTTTTATAAAATAAAAATTTGTTGCAGGAACCATAAAATGAAAGGATTGCATGCCCTAGTACTAGGTCTAGCGGCTTTAGGTTGCTACATTAATGTCAACGCAGAGGTCAAAGATGGAGCACTTCTGGAAGACGGATATCACTACAAAAGATCTAGTTCTAATTCCAATTCAAATAGCTTCAGTCAGTCAAATGAAGAAAATTTAGAATTGAATGGAGTATCAAAAGGTCGAGCTTTTAAAGGCGAGAAAAAATCTGGTTATAGTACGACCGGCGCCAGCCATAGCCAGAGTAATTCTTTTGCTTCTGGATCATTCAGTGGCAACGTTCCTGCAAATCTCTTAGCGGGTGTCGCTAATAGCATCAATGGGGGTTTACAATCTCAGGGTGGATTCAGTGCAAACAATCAAATTAGTAATCAAATAAGTGGATCTGCAGGAGTTAATGGTCAAAGTGGAACAGGTAGTCAGTATTGGTGGATGGCGGAAGGCAGTCCTTTCAAGCCCCAAGGAGGTTGCAATGCGAACGGCTGTCATATAAGTGGAAGCTTTTCAAATAGTAACGGTGGAGGTGCAGTAGCCGCTGGAACTACTACTGGAGGAACTTTTTCCACCTCCTCGATTGCAGGTGGATCTGCTGGAGGAATTAGCAGTGGAAATCCATTTTTCCATGGGCAAGGAAGTATCCAAGGAAATATCGGCTCCACTGAAGGTTCTTTTCTTATAGGATCTCACGGTGGAACGAATGTTGGTGGAAGTGGACAGGCTAATGTTCAAGGTACTGTTAGCAACCAAGGAGGTTATGGAGGACAAATTAATACTGGATCTCATGGAGGAGCGAGCGGTCAAGCTGGTGTCCAAGGGGGTACTAGTGGCGTTGGTTCAGGTTTAATTTCTGGTACAGCTAGTCATGGTGGACAATTTGGATTTGGTTCTCATGGTAGCTCTCACGGAAACGTTAATGGTGGAGTAAGCAGTCAAGTAGGATCTTCTACTCAAGGTGGATTGGCTGGTCAAGTTGGTGCTGGATCATCTGGTTACGGCGAGACAAACGGTGCAGTGAGCGGACAGAGTACCACTCAAGGCGGAGCTCATGGTGGAGCACAAAGTGGATTTGGAAGCCATGGAGGACTCGGTGGACATTTTGGTTTTGGAACGGGTGGAAATATTGGATCAGCCATTGCTGGAGCAATTGGTCAAGCTGTCAATCAAGCAGGATCTTTTAGCCATAGCGGCCACTTTGGTATTGGATCTCACGGCGGGGCAAGCGGTCAAGGGGGAATTCAAGGTGCTGCTGGTAGTCAAGCAGGTTTAGGCGGAAACCTTGGTAGTGGATCTTTTGGGGGAGCTACTGGTGGATCAGCTGGAGAAGTAAGTACTCAAGGAATTACTGGAGGCCAAGGAAGTTTCGGTGGACACTTCGGTACAGGATCGAATATTGGATCAAGTTCTGGAAGTACTGGATCAGGAATAATTTCCGGTGGAATAAGCCATGGTGGACATTTTGGAATTGGTTCTCATGGTGGATCCCATGGAGGCATCACTGGCGGAATAAGTAATCATGGAGGTATAAACAGCGGTTCTCATGCTGGCGTTAGTGGTGGATCCCATGGCGGAGTTAGCAGTGGCTCAAGTGGACAAGTTGGTAATCAAGGAGGCACTGGAGTACATGGAAGTTCCGGTGGTCACTTTGGAACAGGATCGAATGTTGGATCAAATTCTGGCAGCACAGGATCAGGAATAATTTCCGGTGGAATAAGTGGTCAAGAAGGTGCTAACGGTGGATCCCACGGTGGCACTAGTGGAAGTTTTCAAGGTGGAGTTAGCGGTGCATCACATGGTGGAGTAATCGGGGGATCTCATGGTGGAGCAATCAGCGGATCTCACGGTGGAATTTTCGGCGGATCACATGGTGGAATACTCGGCGGATCGCATGGTGGAATACTCGGCGGATTGCATGGTGGATCTCATGGTGGTGTTGCCGGAGGATTTCACGGTGGATCACATGGTGGATCACATGGTAGTGTAATCGGTGGATCTCAAGGTGGATCTCATGGTGGATCACATGGTGGTGTCACCGGAGGCTCACAGGGAGGAATAGACGGTGGATCACATGGTGGTGTCAGCGGAGGCTCACAGGGAGGAGTAGACGGTGGATCACAAGGCGGTGTCGCCGGAGGCTCACAAGGAGGCCTAACCGGTGGATCACACGGTGGCGTAACCGGTGGATCACATGGTGGAGTAACCGGTGGATCACATGGTGGAGTAATCGGCGGATCTCATGGTGGAGGGATTGGTGGATCTCATGGTGGAATACTTGGCGGATCACATGGTGGATCGCATGGTGGAGTAATCAGTGGATCTCATGGTGGTGTTACTGGAGGAATACATGGAGGAACAATAGGATCACATGGTGGATCACATGGTGGCATTACCGGAGGGTCACATGGTGGAGCAATCGGCGGATCTCACGGTGGATCACTCGGCGGATCACATGGTGGTGTTGCTGGAGGATCGCATGGAGGTGTAATCGGTGGATCTCATGGTGGATCACATGGTGGTGTTATTGGAGGATCACATGGTGGATCACATGGTGGTGTCACCGGAGGATCACAGGGTGGAGTAGCGGGTGGATCACATGGTGGAGTAAACGGTGGATCACATGGTGGAGTAACCAGTGGATCACACGGTGGAGTAACCGGTGGATCACATGGTGGAGTAAACGGTGGCTTACTTGGTGGATCACACGGTGGGTCCCATGGTGGACTAATCGGTGGATCGCATGGTGGACTAATCGGTGGATCGCATGGTGGATCAATCTCAGGTAGCACTGGATCGGGAATAATTTCTGGTGGAATAAGTCATGGTGGACATTTTGGTGGAAATCACGGCACTGGTGGAGTAAGCGGTGTTTCTCACGGAATCAGCGGTGGTTTTCAGGGTGGAGTTAACAGTGGTTCAAGTAGTCAAGTCGGTACTCAAGGCAGCATTGGTAGTCAAGGTGGATTTGGCGTAAGCTTTGGCATTGGATCTACCAATGGAAGTATTGGCATCAATGGTCAGCATGAAGGAATCGTAGGAGGATCCCAAGGATATCCTGAATCTCAAAAACCAGAAAAACCTTTTGTAACCGGTAACACTATTCCGTGCAATGGGGTTGGAAAGATCTGTATTGCTAAACATCAATGTGTCAATGGTTATGTCACTCTCCATGGAGTCTCACAGGTCAACCAACAGGTTAGTGAATTTCAATATTTTATTTTAATTATTCCACATATAATTATTGTATTTTAATATATTATTATTATTTATTAAAGTTTTATTAAAGATCAATGAAATATAATAAATTAAAAAGTATACTACAACAAAATTTAAAGTTTATAAAATTACATTATTAAAGAAAACTGAATATATATTAACTGAATATTATATTGCATATATTTTCTGAAAAAAATTTGTTGCTGAATGTTTTTTATATGCTTTGTTATCTACGGGATTAACAATTTTGGATAATAAAGTAATTCTATCGTACATATTTAATTAAATAATATGGATTAAATAATATCTTAATAAATCAAGTTTTTCAAAATTTATTTATATAGCATCTTTATTATCATAAGAATCTCATAAGTTGACTTTAGTATTCTAGAAATACTCAGAATCGTCGAAACTCTAAAATAAAAGTACTTTTAAATTTTTAATAAGTTAGTTTGTTGAAGATTTAATCCAACCCACATTAGTAATATGTATTAATAATGCTTATTTGATGACGCTGAATCCTCGGTTGATATACGGCTTTTTCAAATATAAATTTGTTTTTTTAAATACATTTACAGATTATACTTACTTTATTTACTTTAAATAGTATGTAATGAATATTTCTTTGAAGTTGTTGATCTCTAAGAAATATATTATATATTTAAACTGTTCAATCACATCTCAGAACATTTGTTCTTAAATATGATCATTCTGCAATAAAATAGAAAATCACGTAATTAAATTGTCTGTTATAATTAAATTGTGTACTAAATATACCACATTGCATTGATCATAAAAAAAATGTAAATCACTTATAGAATATTTTTTATGCGGTCAATGATGGAATAAACCAAAGCATGATTTAAGTTTCTTTACGTGATTAATGAGCTCATTTTCCAGTTCGTAATTGTTTCTTTGTTTTATAAATGTTCTTCTATAAACAAATTATAGCCCGTTTTTGTAATAATTAATAAGTATCTAAGTAAGTTCTATCGAATAAATGTGACATTAGTTTGATAAATAGCAGTCATTTTTTATAGAGAGAAACAATAGTAATCGAAAGAGTCATTTATTTCCATATATTATTTGAAACATTTTTCACGATGCACCCACGATCTGCAAAACAAAGCAAATTAAAAATATCGATGATACGTCCCATATTCTCCAACTAGATAATAATAAACTACGAAGTACTAAGGATAGAATTATTTATTCAAGAAAGCGGTAGATCTCGAAGATACACCGTGGATTTTCCCGATCTTCTCCGGACCGGTTATATAATTGTTATGGAGGTCGCTTAGCACGTGTGTTCTTTACGATACCCACACTCCAGGTCAATTTTAGCAAAGTGTCGCGCTCGAATACGCGCATTCTTTTTCCTACACTAAAATACAGTCACACATAGCGATTGGGCATGGACATGTTTTTATATGCCGATGAATTACACCATCGCAAACGTAATCGATTAGCATAAATCTCCATACAATCCAGCAGCAGCTTTATAGCCGCTAGCAGTTCGGCAATAAAGCGAGAACGATTTGTAGCTTCAAGGAGGTACTGTGGACCTCCACAGAGTTCACAACAAGAATTTCCTTTTTTGGATTATTGCGGACTGATGCTTAAGTGCCGGATGAGATCGTTTTACTTTTATCGTCCTATATAGAGCTGTCGATAAAATTACACGATGCCATGATTAAAATATAAATACTATTTAATTATATTATTCGACTTTAATTGGTTCAATTAATTATTTGTTGAATTCGTTAATTTAGACTTTTTATTTTACGTTAAATAAAAATTAAGTATTAATTAATTTAAAAATTATCAAAAACAATATTATAGTAAAAACTTAAAAAAAACATAGCGCTAACAAGCTTAAAATACTTTTACCAACGTCACTCACCACATTCCGTAAACAAGAATAGACTTCTATTAGAGTCAACTTGTGTACCAAATAAAAAAAGAAGCCTTTTTTAGTTAGCATTATGTAATAAAACAACGTTTACGGGTCAAAAGAATTCATCGCCATTAAAGATTAGCCTCAAATAAAATAGAAAACGAAGAACCATAAAACGTGGGGGATTCCCAGTGGCATCCAATATCTCAATTCGCCATTCTCCAGATTTAAAAATGACGTAGTACAGCCTTCATTTTGCGATTTATCTACTCGCAGTCAGAAGTTCTACCGAAAAATTCGAACGGCAGATTTACAACTCTCCCTGCTTAACTCTCTAGAGTATCAAATAGTAGCTAGCCGGCCTTTCACCGCGACCTCGTACCGAGGGGAGTGTACGTATACGTACGATTCAAGAGAGAGGAAGATCATTGTTTCCATACCACCCACTCGTTCTTGAGGAAGTGACGTATGCATACGCATCGCGACCTTGAGAAAGCTTCAACCGCAAAACCAGGTCATTTAGTCTGTCTCACGCGTGATCCCTGCGAGTTCGGCCCACATGTCTGAATAAGTGATCGAGAATGCGATTGCGGTATACGTTTTTGAAATCATTTAGTGCGTTCTTTATTACTCGACTTACTCTGGATTGTAAGTACTTCACGTTAGGCAATAGAAACGGTGTCAAATTTTATCAAAATGTTTGAAAAAGATTTTTAATTCGAGATTGATTATATATGCGGCTCAGAAAAAAATTATAATGGAAAAATTAAGTATGTATAAGTAGTATTAAATATAGGCTGATAAGGATTCATTAGAAATCTCGTTGGAAAAATTCGAATAGAAATAAAGTCAATTTATGGTATGGTGTTCTATTTTTAGATACCATTTTAATCGTGTTTGCAACTCTAGATTTACAAACAGTAGTATTTCGTATTTACTATTCATCAAGCAGAAAGCTTTCAAACTCAAATTAAAATTAAAGAATGAAAATATTTGCCACGGTATTGCATGAAAATTTCTTCTTGCCAAATTGCGTTCGTAAAACGCAAGCTCAACACAAAATTAATTCAGTTCAAAATCTTCATGAGAAAATGTTAACGATAGATTGTTACATTTAATGGCGTAGGCGCAATCTGAGATCACGTAACAGATACACTCAGATCATGAACACTTGTTCTTGTTTCAATGTAGAGATAATAATTTACATTTCTACGTTTTCCCTTAGCTTTTCTAAGAAATTTGAATACTTATCTAATGTTTTACGAAAACGATTTGCGATTTTCACAGCAGGTATCATTTCAGAAATTTAACTCGCTGCTAATTTTTTATCATACTTCTAGTCAAATTTAAAACTTTAAAATAAGTGTTATAATAATAATCCAAAGCTTTGCACAAAAGCTCAAATATAAATAAATATAAAAAAAATCATGTTTTCTAAAGAAGCAAAACGAATTGAACGGTATCGTGATATTTTTTAAATTGAATTCAACCAAAATTTTAGTATAAATATACATACAATAACAAATTATCTCACTGTTTTTTGATAGTATATTATTTTCTTCTTCACGTATAACTCTACTTTTATTAAAAGTATATATAAATTTATGAAAGTATAAAAATTAAATAATAAAAGTATAATAAATAAACAACTTACCTTATAACATAACTTGCAATATTATTAATAAATGCAACAATACTTATCTCGGACTTATCTATAAAATTTTAAATTTCTAAATAAACAATAGAAGTAAAAGAACTCAAGTAAAACGATTTCTCTAACAGAAGTTATATTAAATTTTTATTTAATTTTATTTGTTTCTATATAAATCAAAACAATATGCTATATTAAAAAAAAGTGTAATCTTGTTTGAAAAAAGATTAAAGTCAGCGGGTAAAAAGTAAAAGTAAATCTTTTAATATCTTAATAAACTTTTTTTAAATACCTGAAATATACAAAATGCTTGTACAATTGAAAATTGATTTAAATTTAAACACTTAACGTATGTTTATGTATTTGAAAGAGTGAAAATTAGCTAAACATATTGACATGTATAATTTTATTTTTCTTTGTTAAAATTATTATCATGTATATTAGATTTTAAACCGTAACAAAAAATTATTACCATGTATTAAATAAAGACGATTGGCACAATAATAAATTAATATCAATAAATAGAAAAACCGTTGAGTATTCAATTCGTTTTAGAAGATGCACTGGCCTATGTACTATAATTCGTCATAAAACTTATGACTTTTCATTTCTTTAATCTATTCCAATCGCATTAACCGTTAATTGGATTCAGAATCATATCACCTTATCGATCTCGACAGTAACGTCTCAATTAGTCCTAAATTTTTTCTACGTATTATTATCGTACCTTTTGGTGAAAGTTCATGAGCATATGGTTATCGAAATGCGCAATCGCAAGCTCTTTTATGTAAGATTTATTCTTCTATAGATGCGATTTATTCTTTTTGTTTGCTGTTTTCGCTTCATTTGTCGAAATATGTGTTTACGTCCGCGTACTAACGTATTTGTATACGGATTTTTTTCTGATCACTTAGTTTTATCTAGCTGTAAAATTGAAATCATTGCATACAGTTGTTAAACGTGGGTTTATCTTTCTAAAATCTCAGAAGCATAGTAGTAAGTAAATTATTGATCCAAGTGTTATCCGGAGTATATATCGACTTAATCGTTCCTTTTACATGGTATGCTCTATTGATTATATCAGCAAAGCATAAATAGATTAACATTTCACAAAAAAGTGACTTTATTTAAACATGATAAGAAATCAATGTTTTTTCATTTTAACTGTTTTGTATCAAATCATTAAATTTAGATAAATCAAATAATGTTTTTATCATTATTGAATAATTAATATTCTTTGGCTACTTAATTTCTAACAATAACTATAAATATCGCAAATAAAACCATTGCATAAAACATTTCACGTAATGCTCTTCATATCATTTTACGCTGTCAGACAACAATGAATTCAAAAACAAACACAATTTGTACTGGCTAATTTTTTCACCGTTATGCATTCGCCACTCTTACTTCTCGTCTTCAGCACGTTTCATTCAGTCTCTCGAGTCTGCCTCTTTCTCAAATGGGCGCGCTGGCTTCAAGTAGCAAAAGAAATAACAAGCAATCGCACCTTCGTGCTCGTCAGAACAAACTTTTAATACTGTGGTTGACATAAAGAATTTCTCCATCGCCTGGTGTGTTTTAGCATGCGGTTAAGATCAGTAAGAGAAAAACGTAGAATCATTCGTGAGAAAAAGTAAATTTATTGAAGGATTGACGTTTTTCGAATGTCAAGAGAGACTTCTTTTAATACTGTGTACAAATGGCTCCTCCCTTTCGTAGTCCTCATAATTGGCACTTTTCACACGTGTTCTCAGAAGGATGCGTTTCGCTTTTAATTTATGCACTTTATATTATTGTATACATATTTGTATAAATTGTAATTTCTTTTACCAGTTTTTATACATTGTGTTGATTTTGATTTTTAAGAATCTCGCTAATTTATCGACAAATTTTATCAAAACGTTATCTCTACATCAAACTCCAATAATAATTTGATTCCAAGATACGCAACGGGTATTGACTAATCGCCCGGCACTTTACGACCCATGCGCAAAGCCAATATTTAAGTCACTGCCAATAACTTAACCACCCGAACACGATACAAAACATAAATCGGCGACAATCGACGTTTATCTGTTAGATAGCTTCACGACCGGGTGTACTCGAATCATTCGACAAATAACTTAAAAGCATTCTTTTCCCAAGCTATTTACTATCCACCAATTTCAAAATCGCTTTAACACACATACACAAACACGCACGCACATACAACGTCCCTTACAATCAAACCATCCGCGCGCGCATTTCTCACGCGCTTATCCATCATACACCTAACTCCGATGGGCAACAATTACTTATCGCAATAATATGAGCGGCGCTGCTCATTAGACGCGGGGATGTAATGCCAGAGTCACGCGAGCTAGCGCACCGCCAGCGCCTAGGCTTTGTGATGCTCTACACGAGCGCGGAGGTTGACGCCGATATTTATTCGCCGAGTCACTTATTATACGCCACGCGCTGCGGCGCATTGAAGGATGTTCGACCTCGTTCGGGAATTGCCGATTTATTCGCCTGGCTCTACGCGCGCGAGGATTTTGAGAAAGGACGTAGAGAGGTTGGAAGATTCTTTTGGAGAGGATCGGAGACTGCCATGTGCAGTGGCTAATTTTCATTGTAGGATGGGTCGGTCTGGTCGAATGAATAAGTCAGAGTGACCGCTGGTTCTTAGAAATCGATCGGAGTTTTTTTCAGGTATGAACGGGAGAGAGGAGTTGGATTGAAATGATTTTTGGACTGTGCGTTAGTGGGTTTATTTTGTGAACAATAGTTCGTTGTAAAAATGCCGTTTCCTTGACTATTTCAAAGAATCGATGACATTCGTTATGATAAAAAAGAAAAAAATCAAATTCAAAGTGGGCGGGTCAAGGTTTCGAGGCGGTCGTTTAAATTTGAAATCTGCATTTTTATGTTTTTAGCTATTCAAAATGTGGCCAAAGAAGGCAAAATTAAAATTCATACAGAAAATATCCTAATGTCTGAATTCCAAAATGCATGTATATGCCAGTTTTGAAGGTTAATACCCTTTGGCTTAGTAAAAGTTTCAAAATTCTGAATATTTTAGATTTTTGTTTATGACAATATATTCTACGCTCGGATAAACTGTCGTTTGCAAAAACATGGTGCGTTCATGAATTTTAAATCTTAACCATTTAGACTTTCATCAATGCAAAATTCTGAATGAATCTAAACGCCGATAAGATTTAAAATCAAGATATTGCCAAGATAATAATCTGTATGATTTCGACACTTCTGAAAACATTATAACATGAATATCAGTACAAAATTAACAGTTTAAGTATATAAATCAAAGTTAACTTCTTTAAGAAAAGCATATTTAATATACCGCATACAAATAAAAAGTACAATTACTTTAGGTAAAAGTGTCACGCACAAGAAAAAATTCAACATAATATCCATTTTTTAAACTCTCTCTGAAGGTTACCGTACCCAAATTTAGCTCACCGCCTGCCAATTGCTTCATTCGCACCTACCACAATAAACGATTCAAGTTTCATGGTGTTATAAAATAAAACCAACTCCGGGCTGCATTCTTCATCTCTTATTAATAAAAATCCCGAATGGCTTTGCTTGCGCGCGCGCATATCGATTCACAAGTCATTGTGCAAGTTAATTCCGCGAAATAAAAGCCGCACGCGGATTCATTTAAACCAGAGGGGCTATTATTCATCGTGAATCATGTCTATTCTTGCGCGAGGGTGGCAACACGCACGCCTCTCTGGACCTTTAAGGATCTGGCGCGCGAAAAAGGCGAAATTACGTAAGTTTGGTTAAAGAATGCGTGAGCAAACGACCTTTGGATGCGACGCGGAATTCGAGAATTGCGAAAGCAGATTCTTTTTATTGCCGCGGATGAAGTGTGTATCGATAAATTGCGCGCTTGCAGGCACATGGTGTTTGTGGATTTCTGGAGATTTAGGAAAAGTAGGGTCGTAAAAATCGGTTTATTGTTGTCACGATTATAATTTTAGAATTTCTAATGTAAGCCTAACGTAAAGTGAATGAAAAACTGAATACCTCTAATATTGAATATTTTTTCTATTATTTAAAAGAGATTCTTATCTTAAAACAAATATTATTATTTATTATCAAATTATCAGCTAGCAAAGATTATCTTTTAAGAAGAAATTTCAAAATACTTAATTCTAGCTTTTTCATTTTAATAAAATGTTGATTGTACTATATACTACTAATTATACTGAAATTTAGTATAACGAAAAATAGGTATTTCATAATAGATAATAATATTATTTCATATTTTTATGTATTTAATAGCAAATTTAGAAACACCGTTAAAAACGTTTAAATTGATACTTAAAGATTTTTTTCTGATTAGCAAGAATCAAATCAAACGTTTCCACACGTAGCTATATCGATAATTTTACACATTAAACTATAATTACACGGCTTTTACAAGACAGTAATATATAATGCGAAAATTGAATGCATTTGCCTCCAAACCAATTACACTACAAGCTAACTCGAAACTGAACTTCACACTTTATGCCCAGCTTAATAATCACTAATGCGAATTCAATCCTATACAAAAATATCTTTAACCTAACGATCTCAACACGTATCCTAAAACTTGACCCACTAACGAAAAAGTAACCAAAGCATACTCCCGACATCTAACCAGTCATAACACACTCGTTCGAAAAAAAGATCATCAGACAACGCACTTCATATTTGTACTGACCCACAAAACAACGCGGCTGATTAACATAAAAATTTGTCCGGGACCGTGAATCACTCGCGGCGTCTATTAAAGAATCGCGCGCGCCGCGCGCAACATCTCCCACAAGCCACAGAAAAGCCGCGAGCGCCGGATCATTGCGTAAGACGAGTAGGCGTAAGCGCGCGCTCGCAGCGAAAGTCCTTTCCTAACATTCATTCCTTTGTACTACTTGCGCGAATGCCCACGACCTTAGATTTTGGCGAGCATTAATGGCCGAGCGGCACAATGGAGAGGTGATTTTTCAAGTCTAGCCAATTTCGACGATAAAAATCGCCGCGGCCGAAATTTCGAGCGGCGAAAGTAAAGCCTTTATGAAGATACATTATTATATGAAGCCAATTGCATAAGCTCAATGAGTGACGCAGAAAAAGACAAGTAGGATTTGAGTCTATTAATGGGCTGGAGAGATGTCGTGGTGGGCTTCTTTCTCACTCGGTCTCTTTTTCTGTTTGACTAAAAATTTTTTTGTCGAACTCGTCGAATTAAGAAGTTGTCATTATATTCTAATCTGTGGGTATGTTTTTTTTGGTACGGGAGGCTTATGTAAAAATTGTGTGTATAATCGTCTTAACGATGAGGGTTTTAGTTGCGCAAAGTCAAAATATTTTTTAGTAGCTGCATGATCAAAGTATTAATGTTTTCATTGAGAGATATTTTGAAAAATTGATTCTGTATTTACATAAAAAATAATAAGATTGATGAGCGTGAAAAAAATTTTCATGCAACAAAAATTGAAAATTTCCATCTGATTTTGCAAATAATTTGAATTGAAATCAAAAGAAATTAATTTAACCTCGAAATGTTTGAAATATACAATTCTTTAAACACTATGGATATTTCTTTCACCAGCTTCGCCAACTTACTGGCATAATGGAATCTGCACAAACATAAATATGCAGATGTCATGAAGAACTTATTATATACTAGAGAATGGAAGTAGTTTCTATATTTTTAGTGAAATAATAATTTGTGGTGTAAAGTACTAAAACCATAATAGCTATAATTGTTATTGAATAATATGATGTAATAAAGCATTTTGATATGACAAAAATATTTAGAGATACATTAATAGGTTTTCAAAAAAGTATTTTTTAATAAAAATGATTGATAATTTTGAATATTCTAATAGAGTCATATTGCAGCTTAACGCATTTCAATCAGGCGACTACAATTTATTTGCCTTCAAGTAAGAAATTACTCAATATACGAAATCTAAGAAATTTCACGTTTGTAATTACTTTACAGCATCATTAATGTTCTTTACCAATCGCATACATTCTTTGATCATGTCAGATTGCGTTAACTTACATTAAACGTCACTTCCCTGTACTTGAATCTCATTGCGTATACTAATGCAGTGAATTTTTTGATTTTTCATTAAAAATTACAATAATAATAATAAATTTATAAAAGAGAGTTTTGGTACTCTATGAGCTTGGTTAAATATTTTAATGATCATAATTACAATCATTTAAATAAAATAAGAAAACACTATAATATGAAAAGCCCGACAAAATGCAATAAACATTCGTAAATAAATTAAAAATTAAAAATTCATCGACCTCATATTTCATAGGAGAAACAGACTTCTTGATTACTCGATTTTCTAAAATTAGAAACTGAATACTTCAAAGATTCAATGAAATAATCAATTGTCTGGATGTATCAATTTGTATTCAAATAACACCAATAAATTGTCTACCAACTAGATAAATTTTCAAAAGAATGGAATAAGACGATAATGTTTATCACATTGTCGATTAATTATTGAGAATTAAGAATACGTTTATGTAAATTAAATTTTTTCAATGCAAAGTATTTGATAAAACAACTTGATGGCGCTAAGTGCTGAAAATGATCACTATGTGGAGGTAAATCTAAGAGCAAATGTGAAAGCTTAAATGAAATTAAAGTGACAAGAAATTTAAAAGTTTCACATTCGTCTATTTACTGATATCCATATTTTGATTACTTATAATTTCACGACTTTGTAGTTTTTAAAGCAGAGTCCATTTGAGTCCATATATTTGTTCTTATATTTATCTACACACTTCGACTATATAATAGTTATTTCTTTAAATGACTTACTGAAAAAGTTCTATAGTTTTCCTTAAAACTTAAAAAAAAATAATTAAATATTAATTACATAATTATTTATTGAAACTAGATTATACTACTGCTACGCGGCTAGAGATTAAATTAGAAGGAATACGAATTGTCAACGAAAAAAAATTTTTTTAAATAAAAAAATGCATCTTCTCAGTCTATTGGCTAACCAAAAAACAGTTAACAATAAAATACACATTAATTTTTTATAAAGGGAAAATCTGCTGTACAGAATTATCTTAAAATATAAATTCGGAAGCTTGTTCTATCAGCCATAGTTCGTAACCATTAAGTGAGTATAAAAAATTTGAATAACATTACCTTTTTTTACTGCTAAACTAATTAGAATCTAAAATTATCTAGAGGTTACAAATTCTGACATCTACATAATCATTCGACTGATAACGTCTCAATTCCCTCAAAGTAGTTAATGCATTAAAACATACACAACCCATAAAAAAAAAATTATCAAATCTAAATCTTAATGAAATTAACTAAAAAAAAGCATCTGATGCAATTGGTAAAAACAAACCATTACTTTTACACTCAGCTCTTTCACTCGACCAAAAAAATTTACCGAAACACGCCAATACATCCCGTCGTAAAATTACGTACTTACGTTACATTATGCTCGAAAGAAAAGGAGCACACAGCATCTTACCGATAAACACATCGGCACATCACGCACGTAATACAACAGCGGAGAACTCCGCCCCGATGACGGCGATTATACACGCATACCTTCCGCGTAAATGCACACATACTCGTGCACATATACTCAGAATTACGTGCAAACACACGGGCACAGGCACATTACGCATCTCCAGTCTGCCAGCTACTCCTTTTTCTTAAATTACGGTCTCTTGTGCGCTGGGCCACTTTCTCCTCAGTCCATTTACCGATTTATTACAGCCGAATGTGCTTGGTCAGGAATATTTGGCACAAAAGTTTCGTTTTTGTTTTGATTCTGGTTTCGTTTGAATTTACGGTATTTTTTGAAGAAAGGTAACAGGGATGATGATTTTGATGAGATTTTTTCGATAACGATAGACGTGAACATTGATTAATTTTTGTAAGAATCCAAGATGTTCTATCGTGATATTTGCATTTTGGCGCAGATTCGATCGTTGTTTTTAGAGAAAAATGTTTTTTGCGCGCGGATGTTTGTATCACGGAGATGAAAGTTTGAAAAATATCAAATTTTCTTCTTGTAATATTTCGTCACTTAACATTCAATTACATTTGAATGCATTTTATTTTAAATTAGTTATTTTTAAATTATTCAAACGTAATCAAACATAGTATACATTTTTCGAATGTTATTTATAAAACTTAAATTCACACCTCGTGAATCGAACTCTCTCCCAAAATGGAACGTGGCAATGCGAGCACAATTGCGATTTCTGATCGGACGTAAGTTTATTTTACCTAGAAATTTAAAATCAAAAAATTGAAGCTCAAGTACACAACGAGCGCCATGCCTGGGGCTGTTAGCACTGTAATTTCGAAAGCGTGGCACTTGAGAATTTATAATAAGCACAAGTACTCAGACATTGATTTATATATTCGTATAGATGAATTTGTAAAATAATTGTTATATTGACGGTTGTTAAATTTTCAAAACAATTTCATTTTCTACTTTTTCAATGTTTTGTTAATTAAAAAATCATCTCATGATAAAATAATATAAAAGCATTTGTTAAATAAAATCAGCAGAGTATTGAATGATAAAAAGAAAGTGTGGGAGGAATAAAGTGAAATGTGGAATAACTACTACTGCTTTCTTATTCAATACATGTATCGGTGGTTCGATAAGCATCATCGCTCGTACAAAATGTAAAGAGTAAGTTTAAATAAATGTAAAATCAACAATAAAATTCGAATAATGATTAATTTAAAAATCCTCTTTTCATAACGAATAAAATGAAAATAAATATATTTCCTGAATAAGATTAATGATTGACATTAACATTGATGTAATATTTTTTGCATTCATTGACTATTATAAAAATCTGTGCGAATTCAACGATCTTGCTCTATTCTACATTTAAAAATGCCAAATTTACAAAACTGATTGATTATATCAATTTATCACTCGTCCTTATTACAACCAGGAACTCAAGATTATAATTCCGGATCCTCAACATTTCCAGGTATTAACGACTCTCTCGCGAATTCACTCTTAAAACAACCAAAAGAAATGCAGCCTCCAAAAATTTAACCGTACATTCTCCTTTTTCTCGCGCACGAAAATTTTCCAGTCCACATAAAAGCGCCTCGAATTTTCAGTTTTTTGCATAACCATCACATAACACCGCTCTAACATAGACGCGATAAGATATATACACGAACGGGGACACGCAAAGAGTCAAAGGTGACACTACGGTGGCCCGGCCCGCGCCCGCGAGATTTGATAGATCGGGGAAAGTCAACGAGCTGTGCGTTGCATAATAAGGAAGGATGTAATTGAGGAGCCACTTACCGGTCGCGAGGAATGTTTATACATCGATCGAAAGCTCCGCTGGGTCTTATGAAATTCATAGTAGATCGTAAAATGAATGAGTGTACACGGGCTTTTCTATGGGCGTTGACGGTCATCGAGGAAGTATATAAGAGCGTGGATTTACAAATCGATGCATAAATGAGGGTCGTTACTTTTAGCGAATTAAATACAATAATATTGACGAGTGTGATTTTTTAGTTGTATTTTCTAACCTGTATGGTGATTAGAGTTATAAAAACTTTAGTTTAAATAAAAGCTTCCTTATGGTTTTACGTAAACATTTTCTGCATAACATATTGTTGAGTGTTCTTTGATTTTATTTGCATAGTAATGTATTGCATAGTATTGTTTCCTTATTTCATAAGGAAAGTAAATATTCACTAAAAGCTTTGAAACAATAAATTTTTTTTTATTATCTGAATAACAACCTTTAAACTGTTGAAGCATTTGTCAAAATTTTATAAAAATTTTATACTATTATGGATAGCTTAACGGATTTATTTTATAAAACGACTGCTCCGTTATTAAAAATGTAACCAATAAATCAATAGGTTTAATCAAAATACAAATATTAATCGAACACATAAAAAATTTATTTTACTAATCAGTCAATTATTCTAAGATTCGATGAATAATGTTACGCTACCTTTCCTAAAATCTTTTTTTTTCTCATTCTGGAGCTACTAATTTAACGTGTCAAAAGCGTACTTTATCAACTCCCGGTGTTCGAAATTATGGCCGATAGAAAAAATCCATTGACAGCTATTACTTCTAATGCTCAGCGATTAAATTCGCACATCATCGACCTTAGACCGCCTCCTTTTCTATCGTCTACGCCTTTCCCATAAACGTGCGACGTCTTAGCAATAGCATAAAATGACAATCTATCAGCCGCGCGTAAACAGGTTCGACGACTATAGAAAAAAGAATGGAGCTATAAATATTTTTTGCTACTTCGGTTAATAAAAATTGAAAAAATTTTGTAACAAAATTGTGTTTTTGAGGTAAAAAAAAGTTGGCGCCTTGTACACATTACATTTTATTTAAATTTTTAGTGTTTGCTTTTACCGTTTTTGTCAACCATTAAATAATACTCGAACAACCCGGACGTAAAAATAGAAGATTTAGTCATTCTCTAGACAAATTATATTTAACCATTATAAGAATGACTAAGGATATTTTTAATGACTTAATTGTTTATCAATAATCTGTATTTACATTTTTACAAATAATTTACAGACTTACAACAATCGGTAGTAAAAAAAAATTAATCCTGCAGAAAATCTCACAAAAAATGTGAATTTTAAACACCGTGAATAAAACCCTCATTAATTACCAGAAAATGCTCATTTAACTAAGAATTCGTTAATAGCAAGAATCGCTTATTCATTTCACAAAACTTTATTTCAATGTCCTCATCGCCGTAAAAACGTGCGCTCGCAAAACGAGACGTCTGCTGCTTGAAAAAAAGGCGCCGGAACACTTTCATTTTGAAAACGAAAACAGCGACAGTTGTATAAGCTTGATATAATCAAAAAGCGTCCGGGTTAAATGCGAGAGAGTATAGAGTCATTTTTGGTACGTGATTCTTACATTTAATTCACTTTTACAAATTTCTTTCCTCTTTGATCGTTTTCGGCAAAATTATATAATGCAGTAGCATGAGGTGATGCGAGCTTTTTTTTGACTACTTTGCAATGTAAATCAGGTTACATTCACTTTATGTCGTTGAACTTGGTAGCGATATAATTAAAAGAAATGGTCTGATAAAAATTTCAAAAGTTTAGGTGTCTGTCTTATTGGTTGTAGACGTAGCAAGAGAAAGAAAAAGAGAATTTACTTCTTTTATTGCAAAGTCTTGAAAAATAAATCTTAATCGTTTTGCTTTTGATTTTCAAATCCTCACACAGATTATGTTACTTAAAATCCTTAATGGATAAACTGTAACTACTCAATGAAACACGTTACAAAAAACGTCAGCCAAATGCTCATTTACTTACGATCCTCAATAACTATGCAATTCAAGTAGAAACAGCCAAACTCGGTAAGACATCAATCAACGACAGCTAAGTATACAGATTAAAGCGCGTACCTATTACAATTGCTCTACCTCGTAAAATCAATCCAAAAAAAACAATCTTTGACATGTAAGCATAAATTTTTTTATCACTATCTCCATCCGTCATCCAGTGACCTGGCTTAGTCCACCGTACGTGTAAGAAACTCGGTTTAAAATACCACTTCGTACGAGACGCGTAATTTCTCGTAAACGGTCATTATGTCAGCCGATGGTACGTCGCCGGCAATTATGAAATCCTCCACGAGCTTCTCTTTCTCCTTGTGCTTTTAATGTCCTGCTCTCGGCGCGCCAAACAGATAGGCACAGCGAGGCTTTGTGTTGGGCCAAGTGACGGGACTTGCCTGTTGTTCGACTCTCTAAAATCCTAATTGAGTTGTTTAGGCCGCGAGAAGAGACGAAACTGTTTCTCGATCGAGAACTTTTTGTTGGGCTTGCGCAAGAATGAGTGACAATTCTAGGGTCTGTACTCGAACTGAGATTGAACGCAGTGACTACTTTTAAAGATTGCGCACTTGAATTGAGTATTTTTAATCGCGATTGAAGAGTTACTTTTGAAGGGATAATAATAAGGGATCGATCTTTCGTGCTGGTATTATTAGTCTTCTTGGTACATAATATTAGAATAAATATCTATAACATGCTGAAACTACTTTAGCGATGAAGTGAAAATAAGCGATAGCCAACAAGCATCTAATTATGCGTTCATCTTTTTTTTTTTGATAAATGCTAGTTTTTCATTGTGAAATGCAATGCATTACTAATAGAAGATGAAAAAAATTAATAGGTATACTTAATTTTACGTAATAAATAGTAGTTTCAACAGAAAACTCAGAAAGTTTTATATAGTAATTAGAAAGTTTAAATAAAAAAAACTAATTAAAATAAAAGTTTGAAGAAACATTGAAAAATAACAGATTTCAATTTAGCGCGTATAGTAATTTTCTCAATTTCGTTTGTTCGATTCCTTAAATGCGCAGTAAAATCACTTGCAATGGAATTATACTCATTACAAATCACGGAGAAAATTGAGTAATTTTAGCTCTACGATTATTTTGGATGTCTAAAGTACCTTAATATACGATAGATCCCAGCTACTTACGACCGCCGGCTTAAACGCCGATAATTTCCAACGTTATTCACGATTTATAATCAATAATTTTTTCTCGATTAAAAAATCAAACCTTAAATCATCAAAATAGTCAAACAATTTATTTTTAATTTAATATCAAGAATTACAATCACTTTCAAAATCTATTTAATTTAATTTGTAACGCACTCCTATTAGCTACCTAACACGACGTGATTTATCTCTTTGAGCCACTTACCGTTCTTGAGACCGCGTTTTTTTCAAGTCATCAATCGAGGATGAGGTCGATGCGTCGTCCCCGCTTGGTAATAGTTCTAGATTGGGCAACAGCTCTAATAATTGTCGCGACAATTATCATCCTAATAATCCTCAGCTTCTAAGCGAGCTTAGCTATTTTTCAATTATTTTGTAACTCCCACGGCCAATTGTCGTCGGAATTTCGAAAAATCCCGATCGCCTTCTTCGCTTTTTTCTATTTGTCTTTTTTTCGAGATGAGCTGTGTTAGATAATGGGGAAGACATGTGTTCTTGATGTTCTGAGTGAAAGTTTTATCCACGCGGAAAGGCTATTATTGTTCTGAGAGGAATAATGTAGAGGCGATAATTATGTAAGCCAAGGAGCTATTATTAAATTTTGATGTCAACGAATGGCCGTTAATCTTTGAGCGTGGTTTAATAATAGATTTGTCATTGTCCTGAGTCCAGTGCGAGAGATATCGGTTTTGTTCGGAAAACTAGAGGCAAGTATGCCAATGCTTATTTTATACAACTGCATTGATCAAGTTGTACAAAAACATGAAAAGTTTATATAATTATGATATTTTCCATTTAGCTACAGAGTACATGTAACAATTGAATCAGTCATCTATTTCGATCATCATAAATTACAGATTTGTTTGTTGAAATCTAAGAAAATTTCATGGATAATGTCCGAGAACACCTTCAAATCTTAAATTTTTATTTGATTTTTATTTAACACCTTTGTGATATTAAATTAAATTCGACCTTTTCATAATTTTATAATGTTTTGATTACCATTTTCATTGAAACTAGGCGCCATAAATTTCTTATATTGCAATAAACCGTATATATGGAGATCTAATCTATTCAAACTGCTGATAAAAATACAAATTCCCTTCTAAAACCAATAGTACTAAAGCATAAATCCAAACCTTCCGCTCGAAACATAAAATCTCCAGAAACACCTCACCTTTCCTTCAAACCAGCGAAAACCAACTTGTAAATAACACGAAACCCACACAGCCCTTTTCTCCACCTTCTACGTCTCAATCAATCCTCGTCGGATAAATACACTCGAATCCGACATTGAAGGATTTCGGTACGTTACGGCTACTCCTCTTTTGTAAGCGCGCAATAGCGCCGTCGTCGAGATTTCCGAAATTATCGTACATACGGCGCCGTGCCATCAAGACACTTAGCGCGCTTGATTAGGAAACGGCCCGCCGAAATTTACGATCCAACGGAGAGCAGCTACTTACGTCATGGCCGCACGTGGCCATATCTTCGCGTGCGCCGTGGAGATATCGATCTTTTATATGATTTTTAATATGCTTCGCGGCTAATTGACAATTTGCATTTTTATGTACGCGCCCCCGATGATTGGTTCCTCTTTTATTGCGATTTCAATGGGCGTCTGATCTCCGAGCACTGTAACGTTGTTTTTTGCGGGAAAGTCGTAAAAATTGTTTGAATCGCGGTTGAATCACTCGCCCGGTCCTTTCGATGACGTCAAAATAATATGCGCGTGCG
The DNA here is from genome assembly GCA_900480035.1 of Eupelmus urozonus. Taxonomy (NCBI): domain Eukaryota; kingdom Metazoa; phylum Arthropoda; class Insecta; order Hymenoptera; family Eupelmidae; genus Eupelmus; species Eupelmus urozonus. Next base: position 22,190 of record UELX01001188.1, read on the forward strand.
TGACATTATTAGTGTTGCGGATGGTACGGCGATGACTATGTTTGGGAACTATCAGATTGTTTGTGGAATCGTGGTGTTTCCCTGGATTAGATTTATGATAATGAGATCGATGATCATCATGTGCGGTATGGATTTTTAGGATGAATCAACTTGCCGATGACAATTTTTTTCGTCTTAACTTGTAAATGGAATAATTTGGCAAAGTCACGATGTTGGAAGTGATATTTGGAAAATTTTTCATTTTGACAGTATTGATCAATTTTTTTAATGTACCGGATTAATATTTTCAAGAAATGATTATGTTCGTGATTTTTTCTAAATAGAAGCAATACAGTTGTTGAAATCATTATAAACATTAGTTGGGGATTAAACGATCTATGATTAAATTTTAATCCTTTTTAAACAACACTTTTCATAATAAGCTTACAATATTTGTATTTATTCTAAACAGGGATTAGTAAAATTTATCATATTAGAATAAATATTTTAAAATTCTAATTCTTCAAAACTTGTCACCGCGATTGCTTTTTAGTGTTTCTTAAAAATAAAACTATGGTGTTAAATATTCAATGGTAATAAATGTCAATACATCATTTTTCTTCCTTTCCAAAAGTACTACTGGGTGGCTACTGTTACTGTTAGTAAGAATGAAATCTTTCGAATGTATATTACACGGGAACAACTATAAATACCATTTGACAATAAAAATCATGTACATGCTGTTTTTAGAGAGAAAGTAGTAGATTGATACAGCAATCGGTTTCGCGGTATTTTAAATGAGATTATCACGTCTGATTCGATACATTTATTAAATTTCAAAGCGTTCTAGATGCTGCAGTCTATTGCGTTCCAAAGGCGCTGCATTGAGTAAACTAATACATTTTAATGGACTTACTAAATCGATCGTTATATTCACTCTCGAAATTCACTCTGATAATTAAGTGCAATTTACTAGAAATCGCGTCTCTAACGAACTCCCGTCGATTCGGAAACTACTTCAAGCTTTTTCGAATTTTCGAATGTCCCAAGGATAATAATTTTTGGTGAAGAACACCAAGGTCGAAGATCCTCCGCGACCTTGGACTTAATATTATACGCAGGGGAGAGAGAGAGAGATTTTTTCTCTTTATCTGCTTATGCACGTTTCTCTTTTTCGCATTCCTGAACGTAAGGTTGTCTCGCGCGCCTCTTTTTCTTTGTTTAATTAATTAGCCAAGTTTTGTCAAAGGATTTATCGAAAAATTCTGGCTCTATACGGCAAAAAGAAAGCATAGAGCTTGGATTTGAGAATTCCTATAGATCGTAAAAAAGCAACTTCCTTGAGGAGGCAATTCATCAATAAAATTGACTTTGAAGGCTCTTTTTAATAACGGAAAGGAATATTAAAAAAATATATGCTTTTTTTCTAAAAATCTAATTCCTTCTCAAGGACCCCATATAATTTGGAATGGTTCTCCAATTATTCATTAATATTAAACTTAAATATTACGAGAAAAAAATACTATTCATAGAATGAGTTCTGTTTCGGTGCCGCTCACTTCCATGTGTACGCGAAGCCTGTGAAAATAATTGCGCACTCGCCTTAAATTACGAACAAATTTATTAGGCGATTAAGCAAATGAAAACCTCCATAACCTTATCTTGGTATCTCTGATTACATCTCGAGTTGCTGTTTAATTTCCGAGTGTATATAGCAGCAAACCGCATGATTTTTTCACGTCCTTGCTGGCAATTACTCGCACTTCTCATGTACATTTACTCGCTTCATTATACGATGCATAATGTCTTGAGGTGGCGTCGTTGAGATACAAAATGATCTCGTTAATTATTTTAGAAGAGTTTTGAAAATTTTTGTAGCAGTTAGAAAACAAAATTTAAAAGAAATTTCTTTATTTGTAGCTTTTAAGATCTTTTTCGATTTTTCTGTCTGGGTAATTTTTAAAATGATAATTTTTACTTATTTTACGAGCCAATAAAAGATTTTGATTGATACTTGCTTTTGCAAATTCTAAACTGGTTCTACAACATTTAGTTCTTCCTGGACAATAATATTATTATCTAAACATGCTTCTAAAAATACTCTACAGCAAAGTGTAGAATCGCGTTAAAAATGTTAAAACAAAATTACCTTTTTCATAAAATCCTCTCAGCCTCTTATTTAAATCTTTATGTTTATACTTTTTTTTATACTTACCCGAAAATAATACCTCTGAATCATCGCGGACAAGAGGTTTATTCTTCTCTGCCAATGTCGTACGGGTATAGTTTGCTTAACAGTCGCACGAATAAAAAAACTGGCCACTTTTTTTTTCTTCACGCTCGTCGTATCACTAGGCTCCTCCAAATTTTAAGACTTTCGTGCCGTCGCGTCCTTGGGGCCGTCCACGCAAAGCTCTCTTAACTTCTGAATTATAATCGCAATTAGTTTCTAGATGCTTCTCTCCCGGCTCGTTTTGCTTGGAAGAATTGTCTGGCCGTTAATTTATCTGGGAGGAGGATCTCGCCTATCGATGGATACATCGTTAAAAATATTTTATTCTTTCCGTGAATCATCGCTTAGCGACTTAGGTGCTAGGCTTCTTCCTCTCCTGGTTTCTTCTTTTTTCGGCTGCCGTAGTACCGGTTTGATTTATGGCGAGGTTCACTGCACTTACGCGTAAGGTCACTGAACGTCCTTCGTAAATTCGCTTATTTATAGCGGATCTTCTAATGCGAGCTTTAGGTTCAGGGGTTACCTAATGCGCTGCTGGAGATGATATCTCGTCTCGATTATTTGGCGAGTTCTGCTCGTAAAATGCAAAATTCATGGAAGTAGCCTAGGAAGAGCGTAATTGCATAGCGAACTTTTTGCTATTGCGGGACTTTGTTACTTTAGATTACCATTCGGTCGTAAATATAATGCTTTGAATTGATTTGAAACGATAAGAGATAAATTTTTTAATTAGGATTTTTATTAGTAATAAACTATAGCAAAGCTTTGAATAATAGTCTTAAGAAGATGTAATAAGCGATAAACTAATGATTTTATTGGTTCAATTAGTCAGATTAAAATCACTAAACAGTGATTAGGTTGCATTTAACGAGCATTTTTAACGGATTGTAAAATTACTTGTAAATATGCAGAATCAAATAGCTTAGAGAGTCAGAGATTCTACAAAGTAGCAAAATGGAATTAAAATCAATAATTATTATTAGAAAGTATGAAATATTAATTTTAGATATAATGACAAATATCTTATTAATTGTTAAATTTGAATGTATGATAAAAATATTATAAATAACATTTATTCGTAAATTAAATTTTAAAATTAGTCATTACCCGATAAGTTATATTAAGATTTGTAATTTAGTTTATCTATTATGTAACTTAAATAGCATACATTTGATAATTCGAAAAAATAGTATCGATTTAATAAAATAATTTTCAAAAGATGATTAAATATGAGGAAGTAGCATTGAGATGTCTATATATCAAATAAGCGTGGGTTCAGTAGTAATTGATGGTTTTAGTAAGACAAGAGTAAGGTCGAAACGGATTCTGACATTGGTGGGTGTGCATATATAAGATGTTTTATATACTTTAATTGTATAGACAATTTATTTAGACTTTTATTTAACATTTTTAATATGTAGTTTTGTTTATGTATTACTAAAATTCCCATTAAAATTTTTATTAAAATTTGTATTTTTTTAAATAAGACGAATTATTTTAATTGTAACTAATCATTTTATATCAACACAAAAACTAACTAGATTTTCAAGAATTTTGTAATCATTAAAAAAGAATTATCTAAAATACTTTTTAAAACTTTCTTTTCTTATATGAGATTTAGTTTTGAATGGCCTACAATTTAATCGGTATGCGGAAAAGGAAATAGAATATAACACAATCAAGTTCTCGATGAAGTCATTACATTAATCGAGCAATAATTTTCACACCTCTAAAAGCTTCCATTTATAAAAGAACATCCAAAACACCAATACTAAATTTAAATTTTTATAGACCTAAACAAAAACAGCATGAACTCATTCTTAACACATCCAGATCCCCTATAAACACAATTATAAAACAAAAAACCATCCTAAAAATAGCAAGTAATCACAAAACAAACCAAGCAAAACATCTCGCAATGCAGTAATCCTCAAAACGGGACAATGTCGTGTTTACCACATAGCTAAGCGCACTTCGAGTAAGGCTCGATTAATCGCGCACTCGCCACGGGAGTCGCACGGCTGAATTAACCTTCTGAACTGCGAGGCTGCACCGCACGCGATTCCATTGGCAGCTGTGGTCTTAGCACGCGAGGCATCTTTTTTTTCTCCTAATTTCCCCGGACACGCTGAAAGGATTAACATTCCTCGCGCGATTTTTCTCGTTGTTCGCCGCTATTATCTTGGATGGGATTAATTAATTCGATTGTAGGGTTCTCGATTCACACATGGATCGAGCGTGGAATGAAACGTCTTGTTCGTGAGGGGATACGTTTCTGAGGGCCGGTAATTAATGGTCCGATTTATTTCTTGTTCAGGTTGTAATGTCTTACTTATAAATTATGAGGGGGTTATGAAATTTTTAAACGAGAGGGAAGGTAGTATCAGGATACAAGAAAATTCATAGCTTCTTATACGTACTTTGGTTTACGAAGAGAAACCGTCTATTATTGATTGAACAATGAGTGGTATATGCTAATGGAGCCGTCACGCAAAATCTTTATTTAGTAGATATAATATTCATGAGAATATTATGTTTTAATAGGTTTTGTGTCACAAAACAAAGTTTGTTTTACTTATGCAAATTATTGTTATTTTTATAATTTCGATATTAGTTTTATACATTTTACATAATAGATTATATACAAGATTTTCAATGTAAATTTAATTATACAAATTTTTTAAAACAAAACTAAGTAATAATTTTTTTATGATTTCAGAATCAGAAATGTGATGGACCCCGAGAAGTATGTTGCACTCTTAAAAAGCCAAGTAAGTTCAATGTCTAAGAAATAAGTTTTACAAAATTCTTACTATCAAACTAAATTTAAATTAACATAATTTTTCGTTACAAATTATGAAATCAAAGATTTCACTGACATCAGAGGCACTTGTTCTATGATGTGAAAATCGAATTACATTTAGCTCTAAATTTAAAATATGTAATGCGTATAAAAAAAGTATAAGATATTTGTTTTTAATAAATACTAATGCAGATATAATCTCTAATTTTAAATTGAAAACGATTACTGCCCATAAATACATGATAATACGTAATTTATAATCGTTTTTTTCTCAAATGCTCTAAGCGCACTCATAAAAAAAATGAAATCGATATTTATTTAGCCTCACAATTTAAATCTGATCCCAATTAATTAAAAGAACATTATTTAAATCAATCAAAAAAAAAAAGAAACTTGTCCGCGCAAAAAAGTCTTTATATAACACCGCAAATCCAATACATCAAATCAATCAACGCCCGAAATCGGACCGCCCGGGCAAATTGCAAAGTTTCACCCGTCGCTCCACAAAACCTCGCGAAAATTTTGCCATCTCGGCGTCCAAAACAAATAAATCTAACATCAGTGAAAGCGAGAAAATCCACCTAGGCAATTATCGCCTGTAATTTCGCAACGCCTACGAATTCAAACGCACTGCCTCCGTCTAATTAGCATAAAGTGCCGAAACTTCGAGCCGCGAAAGATATTTATTTCGGCGATTGCGGCGCGCTGCTCTACAAAAAAAAAGCAGCCGGAGAGGAGAAAGAAAAGTGCGCGCCGCGCAGATACGACGCAGCCAGCCGGAGAAAGTCGTTGATATGCCCCCGAGGAGCTCGCGCTCTTACGTCAGGCTTGTTTATACGGCGCAAGGGCGTCGCGGAATTCGCGACTGAGGCCTTAACCCCTGTAATGCAGCAGCTGCGCCGACGGGTGTGGTTTTCGGATTTTTTACTCGAGACGGACGTTTCCTGCGGTTTTCACTTTTAAATTTCTAGTGGCGGGAAAGCCGTGGAGTCATGTTTCAATGGAGGTGTTGGATGGCTGCTGTTTTTATGGATAAGAAAGTTAATTTTGTTGATTTAATTAAAATGCGTGATAGACGGAAAAATTCGTGGGGCTATTGCAATGAAATTATATGAATTTAAAGTGTGTTATATTTGTTAATCGAATTTTACAAGTTTTTCGATTTGAATGATAGATGTTTATTTAGGAGAATATTAACACTATGTAAGGCATCGCGGCTCATTTGAATAACAAAATTATGAAAAATTAATAATTATTTAAATGATTTCACATTTGTGAGATTATAATTTTTTTTACACTGTTCCACCTTTTAAATGATCAATAAATCAAGAGCTTCACGGTATTGCATAAGAATATTTGATTCGATATAGATACGAGTATCATCAAATTATTAAAGATGTTGGTGGCAATCTTATTTACACATGAAGCGGCAGTCAAAATCTTGATTTTATATTCTGCCAACTGTCACTATTTTAATCTTTACTCAATCTTAATGTTAATAAATATTATTTACGAATTGCCATTTTTGACGTCAATCAAGCGGTCAGAATTTCGCCTTATTAAAAAACATTTTCCTAAGTTATATTTTACGATGTGAATTTGAATAGTGAATAAATTTGAAATCATAAAATTGAAAATCCATAGCAGAATTAGGAAACGATTTTCGGCAATTTACGTATTTTGCTGGCTCCAAATGAATTTAGAATTAAATCATTATCGATCGACATGGAAATAAGTCATTAGTGCCTGTAATAAACTAACACGTTTTCTACACCAACTATTTACTCTAACTGTCAACATCGTGAAAAATACCATAAATAATCTTTTAGCCTCAAAATTACACGTTTTCCCAACGCCGATTTAAATACAAATTTCAATTTTTCGAAACGCGCCATTCGGATTAATTATAATTTACTTCATCGGCCGCCGAAATAAATAATCCCATTCCGTGAAACGCGGTGTTGAAAATTTTATAAGGATCCAATACATCATTCCAAATAAACCAATAATAACCCGGGCGCAGTTGACAAACGCTCATCTCATAAAAATATCCCAATTAAAAGCTTAGCATCCTCCGCACCCGTATCATCAATCCTGCCAGTTACGAATGTCACAAACAATAACTTCACCTATTGCGAAAGTTCGCTCCTTTTTTTTTAGCGTTGAGATCACATTATAACTGAATATAAATCGAATAATTACCTCTCATTGTTATATACGAACGCACGGAAAAGCACTTTTGACTCTCCGGGTGACAAAATCAAATTTTCGCGCGTAACTGGCGCCGTTACAAACGCGGCCTTACTCGCGTCATTTTTCACGCCGCGGGACTCCCGAGACTGTTTGGTTATCAAGGTGTCCAAGGGTGTAATGCATCCAGGTTTTTTTTTTGCGATCACGAATGTACTTACTTCGGAGTTTTTGGAAATTAAATTTATGATGCTCGCTGATCGCTTTCTGCTAAAGGACATAATAATAAAGATTATGTAAAGTGCGTATATGTTATTGTGGCGCGCGATATAAACGCACTATAAACTTATTTACATCGGATTGTAACAGAGGATTGCTTTTATAATTCATTTAGACGTGACGAGTAGTTTGGAAGATTTAAGGTGATTCTCTAATAAATAATCAATTTTTCGCTGTGTTAATTGTTAGACGATAAACCGTAAAACAGTTAAACAAAATATACGATGCACCGAGGCAATTGCTGGATTCCTTTAAAATTACGTAAACGCAATAAAATCGCACCCATAAACTTGAAAATTCTCATTATCCCGTATCAGCGCGCATCCTTACACTTTTAAAGCAGGGATCCAACAATCGAAGGATCTGCAGACGTCAGTCCGCCGTCGAATTATAATCGCGTAACAGCCCGGTTATTCCCAAAAAATAAATACCGCATTTACAAGCGTTTTTTCGGCCGCAGCGCTGCCGTTTTCACGTCAGGAATGTGCGGATTCCAAGGCGATCGGCGCGCATAAATAGTGACGCGATCTTCTCGCGAAATCGGCGCCAGGCGACGCAACGAGCCTCGTCGAAATCACCCGCACAAAGAATGTGGCCCGCTCGCCGATCGAGGAAACAATTTTTTGGGTGTTTTCGAGCTGGATATGAAAATTCTTTTTGCCCTTTGTGTTCGGGGATAGGAATGAAAGGAACTTATTTCTGAAGAGAGATAAAAAGTCGTGAGACTTTCTGGGATGCTCGGAACAGTAAACAAGCTGACGATTATGTTCTCGAGAGGGTCGAGTTTCTCGATTGGTTCCCTCGCTTTTTTTTGGCTCAAGGATGCGTTTTTTATCGAAGAGTTAATAAGCCTTCATATAGGAGCGCTCTAATTGCATTAAAAGATTTTTTTTCTCAGGCATAAAGTATTGTACAAACATTTCACGTGAATTATAGGTACGAAAAAAGGTATGAAGTCATAGGTTAAAAATAAGGTGAATTCTTCTTAGTGAAGTTTTCAGAATAATTGAAAAAATTTTTAGTTTATCGAAATAAATGATAAAGTGACAAAATAAATTTACTTAAAGTTGTTTTTCCTTTGTAAAGATTTAATTTTGAAGATGTCAATATAAAAGGAATTTTCAAATGACGTTAGTTTATATTAAAGGATCGGTTATCGTTCTAGTACCCCCATGACGTGTTTCTACAAATAAAATATTCTAATGGACCGCGATCAATTAAAAATCCACAAAGCCCGTTTACGCCGAAGGCTGAAAATGAACGCGTTCCATGGATATACGTCATTGCTACAGATGTACGTATGTTTTTTAACAACTTTAATCCATCAGAGGTCGATTATTTAACATCGGAATTTTTTTTAATTAGCTTAATGCCATTCAAAATGATTTCTTAATCAAACAAAAAACAACATATTTACTAAAAAGCATGTAATTAATGTGTAATAGCTGTGACTTAAAACCTTTTTTTACGATAGTTTTAATTAAAAACAAACAGAATAAAATAATATAAGGCGTGAGAACCTGTAAGTGTTTTCTATTTGTCTGAATAGCGAGATAATTTAATTCTAAGTATACATTTTACAATAAAAATAAGTTCCCGGTAAGCTTGTAAGACAAACATGAAATAGTTTGAATTAAAATCAATAACTAAAAAACATATTGCAATTAAATATTAAAAATAATTGGTAAATAATAATAAGAAACAAAAAACCTTCAAGAACAATCACCTCATCAAACAAACAATCATCACTAAAAAAGGTAATCCCAAGCGAACGCAAAACTGCAAAGCTCATCCAAAATCTGCACCGCCAGCACATATATACAAAACGAGAAAGACAGTCCAGCGTTCGATTTCATAACGATGAGTCAAAAAGATTAGCCGCCGAAAATCGATGAAATTCGGTTGGCCAAGGTCGTTATGCATCCGCAAGGGTGAAATCGCTAGATCCGGTGTGTGTGTGTGTGTGTGTGTGTCGGCTCATCGCATTCCAATAAACCGTCTTGAGAGCCAGTCAGGAGCGCGCGCGCGGCGCCGTCCCCCGGCAGGGGAAGGGAAACGAGGAAAATGTTGACGAGATAAATAGCAGATATAAATTGGGCAGTGATGACATCACGGCGCCGTGGTATATAAGGTTAGAACCGTTTTAGGGAGCCTCAGTTTAACGCAGGTGATTGGACAGGGACGTTCGATCCCACACGGCAGACGCGGAGAGTGCGAGTTGAGCGGAGAATTTGAAAGTTTCGTTTTTAGTGCGAGAGCCAAGTGCATGATGGCTTCGGTCAGATACAGTTTAGTGGTCGCAGTGCTGTTGGTGCTCCATCGCGGTGCGCAAGCCCAGCTTACTGGCTACAGTAAGTGACGAGATCGGTTATAGCGATTTTTTTCATATTTTTGCCGTTTATTCAGTGATTATTGACACACTTTTTTGGATTAGCGAGTTTGCGTTTTGTTTCGGGGCTGGATCGATCTTTGAAATCGGTTGGGGGATCGGTTAGGCGGTTTGCTTCTTGAATTTTTAGTGATTATTATATAACGTTTGCGGACAGTTTCTAAATAGTGTTCTTTTAATTTTTGCTAAATATTGCGAGTCGTTTGGCTCGATAATTAAATTGTAAATATATTTGACGTATTCCATGTTTATAATTTAATAACGTCGAATAAGTATTCATAAAATCACATTTATACTAGGTTAAAAATTAATTATTCAGATTTAACGATACTTTTATGGTGAAAGTCTTCAACGAAAGGAATTTAATCACGAAGGAATTTGGAAAAATTATTCTGTTAGTGTGATTTATAACGTTTTAAATTATCTTGTTACAAATACACTAAAAATTTTAAAAATGTCAAATTTTTTGAAAACCGAGCAATTTGAAATTGACTGATAAATTGTGTTTGAAGTACTTAATATCAACAGCATTTACTGACTTAGAGTCATTGCAACGTGTAAAATAAAATGAAAATATTTATATTATTTAATTATATTATTTATTTGTTTATATTTTTTCGCAAAAATTATAAAGAATAAAGACAGTCAAATTTCGAAAATAAAAACGTAGCATGAATAGACATTTGTCACATTCTTTGCGAATTTAAAATACTGCAGCTTGTGTAACCATGAATTTCATTGAAATTATTTTAATTTTTAAATGTAAATATTTATATAAATTCAAATTTTAGTTTTATTTATTACACATTGCAAAAATATTATTATATTTATCTATTTTATAAATTATTCATTTGTTTTTAATGCTAAAGTCAAAAAATAATTGCATTTTAAAAAATTATTATTAATTAAGATTTGATATGTTAGAGTTATTTTTAAACAAAAAGTTTATAAATATATTTAAAAGATTAAATTTAGAAAAAGTTTTTGTACATTTCTTCGATTCTAGGTATTGTTTTTATATATTTCTTAAATATTATATTGTTTTAAATAAAAATCACTTATTAAATTATTTATAAATTCTGACAAAATTTTGAAATAAAAATATGTATTTCCAAAAGAACTAGATTATAGTAAATTCATAAAAATTAAAAATTAATTGAAAAATGTAATAACATTAAACAACTTGAATAATTTTTGCAATGCTCATCAATTTTAATCGTAAATTTATTTTTAAATACTACTTTTCCATTGGATGTAATAAACGCTAAAATGAAATATTTTTATCTCAACAAGTACCCTTACATACAATTAGAACTATAATAAATCACTCAATCATAACTACCACAAAAAAAAGCAACACCAATAAACCAGCAATAAATACCTTTTTATTTCACCAAACACCTAGAATAACATAATTCAATAACGCTTTCCACTTAAAAATGCATCGTGCCCATTAGAACATGATCATTACCAAGCTCTCAACTTGTGCAATAGTAGCGCACCGGCGTGTCTGTAGTCACGCAGAGCCACAAACGTTAATCGGCATTTTTGAATTACAGGTGCGAGCGGCGGACTCTTCGGCAGCGGCAGCGAAAGCGAGGGCGATCTCAGCGGCGGCGATAATTCTGGTTATCCTCCTAGCAGCGCCGGCGAGAATAACGGCTACCTGCCGCCTATCGGAGGCTCACCTTCTCATGAAGTGCCCGCCTTCGCGAAGCCGCCTCTGGGTACGACAAACATATGCAAATTACTTTTACTTTTTTTTTTTTTTTTGCGGATATACCCCGACGTATCTCGCTCGCTCACGGCGAGCGCGTGCGTTATCTCAGCGCCGAGCGCAGCCGCTCATTTCCACTCTCTGCATTGAAATAAGTAGGCTTTTTTGGAGTGAAGAGCTTCCAGTCGAGATGGGAGTGAAAGTTAATGTCGCCGGGACGAGATTAAAATGCTTGAAGATTTGGCGACGTAATGTTTTCACTTTACGGCTTGAAATATGTCCGCGATGTAAGACTTAATCGTCAGTTGCTTTGAATTATCTTGATTCACGAGATATTGAGGTATTAGTTTATTCGGTGTGAATCGTTTTTATGAAATTCCAAATTTCTCTAGAAATAACTTTATATATTACTTTTGTTTTCTTAAGTATTTTTTAAAATTTTTGAAAGAAAGCATTTTACGGTTATAACCGTATGGTCGTTAATTCCGCACGTACTCACATTCGAAATAAAATATATTTTTATGTTTTCTTGAAAGAAAAGTACCTGTCAACGTAAATGCTCAGACTAAATTTTTTACAACTTATAAAAAATTACAAATTTAAAAACGATGTTTTATGATTTCTTAAAAATAATAAATTTTATAAAGACCAATTATTTTAATAAAATTAAAACTCGTAAAATAGAAAATCACAAAAGAAAATCAGAAAAGAAACTCTCAGACGGCAACAGTAGAAATTTCCAATTTTTTACATTCTTTGCCCAAATCGTCGGCGGATTAGAATTTCTATTACGCGATCGGCTCATTTCGGCGACACATGTAACACTTGTGAGTCCGCGTGTTACGGTAATACGAGCTCCTCCGGGGGACACCCAAAGCGCGAGATTCGGCGGCGTGAGGAAATCGATAGAAAAGAAAGAGGACCGAAGAAAGTGGCGCGATAAACGGCCAGGTAGCCGACTCATTAATTGAGCCTCTTGGCGCGTTCGCGTCATGTAACGTATATATAAGACGATGTCCGCGCACGGAGAGAGCTTCAGTCTTTCTTTACTGTTCGGGCATAGACAATCGTATACCCGAACAGTTCCGTGGATTTTTTTAGGGTCCCGAGATCCTTTTAATTATCAAGTTAAAAAAAAAGTGTCGCAGTCATGGCTCATCTTAAGTGTTCAGTGATCTTTGTTTTATTAGTGCTGTATCATGGCACGAGCGCGGAATTCAGTAAGTTGAAGAAGCTGTGACTTTCAGTGCCTTTAGTTTGTTAAATCATTTTTTATCGTATTTTTCGATACATAAACGAGTTAACTAGTTTTTGTGAATTTATTTTTTTATATTAATGTTGCTGCTAAAAATATTTCGGTATATAATTTTTAACAATCAAATTAAATACAATTTGTATTATTAAAAAGTGTACGTACATATGCTTTTTTATTAAAAAATATAGATATTTTATTTAAAATTAATAAAGCAATTTTCAAATTTTCTCATTAAATTTCAAATTATACGTTGCATAATTTTTTCAATGAATTACTTAATTTTTTCTCAAAAACGAACATACATTTTGTTCAAATTTGTAGTTCGTTTCTAAATCTCTCACTGAATATATAAATAAGAACCATCAAATTCGAATTAATAAAAAAATTCATAAATAGTACTTCCTTGTGAAAGTCAATTTTTGGCAAAACATATGATAATTCATAAAATTCATCCTTGGAGCGTGGCCTAAAAAGATTCTCTCCTTCGCGACACGTCGTCGTTTTAATTTTTTCCTCGCAGCATCGATAACCCAGTTTCTCAAGTAACGTAAAAAAATATCATGAATTGCAGACAACGATGGTAGCGACATTCAGCCTACCAATGTTCTACCTAACACCGCCTTCCCGCCAGCTGGTTCGCAACCACAGGTTGGCTGCGCTGCCGCCATGATCTGCGTTGAAGAGCAATTCTGCGACATGCTTGGTACAATCAGAACTGAGCCGATTACACTGTCGTCTGAACAGAAACTCAGACGTGTACCGATTGTGGTAAGTAAAAAACAAAATTAGGTAAAATAAGTATGAGTCATTTTTGTTAATTTAAAAAACGATTTAGTTTAATTTTTATTTTTTATTTTTAGTTTTATTTTTATTCGTTTTTTAAAATATGTAGTAATAAAACTCCCAGGTTTTAGAATATTGAAACTTATTGACATAAAAAATGTCTAAATCTTATAATTGGCTATCTATGTAATATTTTAATTTACATGAAATGTTAAAAAAACATTTTTATACGAATCGATTTTTGAAAAATGCGAGAACATAAATATAGTTCCAATTTAATACTCACAGAAAGAACAGAATGAATAATAATAGAGCAAAATCTCTTCCGGCATGTATTCGTGGAATTAAAGTTTAAGTCGCGGAGCTCATTATGCTAATTTTATGCTTGCAGGATTGTAGAAACCCAGACAATGGAATAACCGGCAAGTGCTGCCGTGACCCGAACTACGTAGACCCATGGCCCGCAGGTGGTAACCTGCCTGCCAACTACACCGGTGGATTTGACGAACAGGGATTCCCGACATTTCTGAACCTTTCAAAGAACAAACCGAAAAAACCTGTTAAGCCCATACAGCCTGTGAAAACATTCCAGCCCGTCCAGCCTATTCAGCAATTTAGACCGCAGCAGCCCATCAAAGTTACCGCTCAACCTTTTCAGCCAGCGATTCAAGTAGGACCTCTTCAGCCTGAGTCCAGCATCCACACAACGAATGTTGTACAACAGCATCCCCAAGGATTTGCCCATGTTCAGCATCCACAGCCGTTTCAAACCAATGTCCAACCTAAAGTACCCGCTATTCATATCCAGTCTCAACAACCCCTCCACCCCCAGCCACACTTCGAGACTAAGCAGCCTCAACATCATATCGGAGTTCAAGTGACACCTCAGCAACCTCAGTTCCACGTGACTCATCAATCCAATGTACCTAGCTTCCAACCTCAACCTAATGTGCCACAACAACCTCACTTCGCAGTGACATCTCAACCACCCGCACAACAACCTCACTTCGCAGTGACATCTCAGCCACCCAAAGTATCCAGCTTCCAACCTCATGCTGTGGCCCCGCAACAACCTCACTTCGCAGTGACATCTCAACCACCCGCACAACAACCTCACTTCGCAGTGACATCTCAACCACCCAAAGTATCCAGCTTCCAACCTCATCAGCCCGCGCAACCGCATTTTGAGGTTCATCAGACAATCCAGCACCCTGAACAACCGGCTTCTCAACCAGGAAAGACATTCGAATTTCCTGCTATCGGTGATATCTCCAACGCAATTGGCAGCTTCAATCCCTTCAGACCTCAGGCACCGATCGCTTCGGCTGATGACAGTGAAGTCGTAAATGGACCAGCTGACGTCCCTGACGTTCCTCTACCTACCACTACCAAAAGACCAGGTTTCTTCCAGGACTTCCCCAGCCTGCCATCTCTTCCCAGCTTGTCCTCTTTCCCCGGATTTGGAAAGGGCGCTGAAATCGCTCCCACCCACACCAACCCCATTGCTCCGCACACGCCTGGTCAACAATGTGGACTCATAAACCAGGTATGTAATAAACATATTTTTTTACTTTGACGGATTTGCGATCTACTTTATCTATATTTGAATTTATTGAAAGTATAGAACATTCACAAAAGAAAGCCAATCCTATTTTATTCTTTTTTTTTTATACATCTATTTATTTACTATTTGTGTAATTCAATGATCAGATAATGTAAAATTTTATATGGTCAGCTACTAATACTTTGCTTGAGATTATAGTAAAAATCATGTGCAATATACATTTTTTAAATATTTAGTTTTCATATTAAAATGTAAATTAAATCAAAAACTGCAGAAAAAACTTTTAAACCCAGTGAAATTGATCGTTTAAAAATGTTCACACTTTCTTTCTACATAATTACTGTATGCGCGTCATTAAAACGGAAATAAATTTACGAATTTCGTAATCAGTGAAGCGGATGAATCTTGGTATACCTGTTAATTGCGAAAAATTGAAATTATCTGATCTAGCCAGATAGATTATGACACTCCAGTGGTAGAGAAGTGCTGCAAATTTTTGCATAGAAAGTGTTAACGGAAGATTTTTTTTATCGTGATTGCTCAACCTTATAAATTCGAGATTCAAATTTCATCCTTGCATCATCCAACATTTAAAAAACCAATCGGAGATCTATTGGCTTAAGTGACCGCCGCTCTTTCGTGAACTTTCCTTTTTATATCTACTTTTTTGGACGTCACTCGCCGACCGGACACATATGCCCACAATGTAGCTTACTCTCATTTTTATGCGTTAAACTATTTTATTTTTTTAGGTCCAACGGCCAAGCGGACTTCTTGACATTGATGTTGCTTTCGGCGAAATCCCATGGCAGGCGATGATCCTGCTCAACACTGAGAAGAAACTTCTTTGCTCTGGTGCCATCGTTGCTCCCAATCTAGTCCTTACAGCCGCCCACTGCGTCTACGGGTAAGTTTTCTTTTGTCTCATAACATTTTTTTTATTGTTATATATTTTTATTTGAAATATTTTTTAATCTAATTTTAATTGAATGTTTTGTTTGACAATTTTGTTTCAATTCAAACATTAACTTGATAGAGATGTAGAATTTTCATTATATATATTTATTATACATTTTATATATATTTGTTATTATAAAATATTTTTCTTATAAATTAATAGTTTAAATTTGAAAAATTCTGTATTTTTAACTGGCACTCTTATAATGCATTTATTTTGATACATACAAATTATTTATTTATAGTTATGTAAAATTTATTATGATAGTAATAAAATTTTTTCAATAAATAAATCTTTTAGCTGACAAAGAGAACACCTATATTTAAAATTTATTTTTTCAAAATAAAAAAAATAATTAGTGAATTAATTTCAGTTTTGTTCTTACTATGACATCATCTCATTATAATATCAAAATCAAAATTGATGTAACCTGGTCAATTTTTGGTTGGTTAAAAAAAATTTTAAATTGCTGTAATGACTTCGAAACTTGACAATAAAAATAATGATGTAATTTTTTTTCTTCAAGCATTACAAAACTTAACCAATCAATAACCCTATTATGAAAAGTTAAAAATAACATATTCTTATCAAAAAATATTCCACGCGCATAAAATTTCTCGATAAAATGAATCTATTTTATCAAATGAATTCCAGCCTGACTCCAAGCACCGTGTCAGTCAAGGCTGGAGAATGGAAGCTCGGTTACGAACTGAAACACGAAGAACCACTGCCCTTCGAGATCATCCAAGTTAAGTCTATTGTCTCCCACCCCAACTACCAGCCTGGCGCCCCAGGTTTCGACACTGCCATGCTCTTCCTCGAGAACTCGTTCAAACTCGACCAGCACGTGGACACAATCTGCGTTGGCGAATCTGCCCCAGTCACACCCCAGAGGAAATGCATCTCCACCGGATGGGGCAAGACCATCATCCAAGGTATTTAGCAAGCTCTATTTTAAAAATTCACAGCTCCGGAACACCTATGACCTTTATCATAACAACATCTTCTGGAACACAGTTCACGCTGCCGGTGCAGTGATGCACAAGATCAACGTGGACGTGCTGGGCAACGACCAGTGCAGACAGCGCATCCAGGGCGCTGAGTCAGCGATCGAGCTCGACGACAGCCTCGTCTGCACCAAGGCCCACCAGCAGAAGGACAATATGTGTATGGTCGACGTAGGCGGTCCCCTCGCCTGCGACCGCGGCGACGGCAGCTACGAGCTCGTCGGTATCTACAGCCAGGACACCGGTTGCCTTCCCACCAATCAGGTACGTGCGAGCAGACGCTATAAATCAACTTTCTCTGGGAGAGACCGGAGAGGAGGAGAAGGATGATCAAGAGCAGAAAAAAAGAGAGAGAGAGAGAGAGATACACACTCGGTATGGAGTGGTACAGGCGCGGCCGAAAGTGATGTTGATTTACATTTTCCTTCCACACGGCTCGGTTATGCAATATTTATTTAATACTTTTACGCTCGTAAACGTTTATTTTTAATCAGAAATCAACTGGAGAATCTTTTTGAATTAATTTTTAAGCTCGGAGGCCCGAGAGGTGACGAACTGTCGAATGCCATTTGAATAATCGGATTTGGGGGATTGCGCAATTTCAAATTTTGAAGCGAAAGGTTGAACGCTTGATAAAAGCTATTAGACTAGACGGCGTGATTAAGCAAAAGAGCGCGCGCTATAAATTTTGAAGAATGGCTTCTCTCTCAATGTCACGCGCGCGGCTGAAAAATTTCGCGTCACCTTTTAATCGCAACTGTATCTCGCGCGCGCGCGCGCGCTTCTCCGACATCCTTATTAAGTATTTCGCAACAGCTCCTGACGCCTTCTTAATGCTCTCATCCCAGCCGGCAATTTGAATTTTTATTTATTATGTATAACGCCCCATTAACGCTCGTCCTCTCCTTAGGTCGCGACCTTCGCTCTGATCGACACCAAGTGGGTCAATGGTATGATCGCCTCGCCGTCGGCGCCCCAGCCTCATGTCGAGTACCACCATCACGGACAGGCTCCCCTGCAGCCTCAGGCCGAGTACCACCAAGGACCGGCTCCCATCCAGGCCCAGACCCAGCAGACTCCGGCGCGCGTTCACTACCATCCGAGCCAACCCGGAGTGCCCTGTGACTGTCAGGAGGGCACCCAGCCGGCCGGTGCCAACCAGTACCTACCTCCCTTGTAAACGATGAGTGATTAGACGAAAGGGAACGACTGAACAACCAATTGATCGACCGATTACGATAATCGCGCTAATAACGTATACCATTATTATTATTATTATTGTATTGTCGATGTGAAGCAGCGACGTTCGTTTTTTTCTCTTGCTTGCCCATTCTTTTTTTTGTTTGACATCTTTTCTTTTTTATTAAGGAATTAATGGACTAAGAAAGGATGCAATTTGGGATGACTTCAAATATCTAATTGGGAGTTAACCAAGTTTGAAGTGATTCCGAATATCGCACAATTAGCGTGCAGATGATCAAAAATATGAAAAATGATATTAATTAAGATAATTAAGGGCTTTAAAATTGATACTTAAGTGTATTTATACCAAGTTTTAATTTTACAAACAACAAAAAAAAAAAAAGAAAAAAACGAAATTGATAAACGTGCTTTAAAATTTCAATGAAAAAAATATCGTATACTTTATTTAAAAATGCTTGTTAAATAGTTTGTACAATATAGCCAGTAATATGCCGGAAAAGATTACTTTGTAGAATATATTAGAAGCCAGAATAACAGTTATTACCGACTGTGCCTTTAAAATCATTAATTCACATAGGCGAAGTGACAACAAACAATCTCGTTTATTTATTCAAGAACTATATATCAATAATTAATACAATTGAACTTATAGGATCAAATTTGCCTATTTGTAATCTTTGCGAGATTGAGAAATAGTAAGTCGATATTCGATTACACGCTAGAAACGACGTTCTTTAAAGCATTTCAATAAAAATATGCTTCTTCGGAAGGAATTAATAAAACAAGTCAAGAATGAAAGAACACAAAACAATATTGTCAAGATGAGCAGCTCTTTAAATTAAAACAATTTTAAGTGTTAAACAATAATTGTAAGTAGCCGCTTTTCTTCACAAAATGTAAAAATATGCAAAAAATCCAAAATCCAAAATAGTGTATTAAGACTACGATTGTAAGCATAGACTAAAAGTTGAATCGCCTGTAATTAAATAATTAAGTTTATTAGTATATATAAGTATCACTATTACACATATTTTTTTGTATTACAAGTGCATGTACTATGCAATACATTGTTGTATTGCTTATATATAAATATAAATTAAGTTACTGTGATACAAAACAATGGTTTTCAATATTTTATTATTATCACTCTTTCCTTCAAATTTCCACAACCCAGGGTAGAACCAATATAAATTCTATAAATTTACATTGCTTTAATAACTGATTTTTTCTTTTTTTATTTATTTTGATACAAGTATAAATAACTGCAATAAAAAAGAGTTAAAATTATTGTTTTTTTTTAAACTAATAAAATCGTTATTAAATATAAATTCATAATATCACTATAGTTCTCTTTTTATAGAAATAGGTTTTATAAGTACATAGATGATGACAAGTATAAATAACTACAATAAAAAAGAGTTAAAATTATTGTTTTTTTTAAACTAATAAAATCGTTATTAAATATAAATTCATAATATCACTATAGTTCTCTTTTTACAGAAATAGGTTTTATAAGTACATAAATGATGACTTATTTACTTTAGAAAATAAAATTTATCGTTAAAAACGAAAAATACAACCTGCACAAGACATAAATAAATATTCACTAGTAACATAATATCAATCAGTACAAATAAAAATAACTGAATTAAAATTTAACTCATAAATATGTTCAAATATCATGCACAGCTAATATAAACAACCATACTACGTCCTTATAACTTAAAGACCTTTACGTATATCTATTCAATTAATGATTAGGGCTCATTAAAGTGAAAAATAATCTTTTTAATGGGATGTGAAAGGGTGGGGTAGAAATCTGCACAAAATATTATACGGGAACCCAAAAATTAGGTTGTACATTCATTAAACCAATTATTAAAAAATTATTTACTTCATAACGTCGGTAATGTCGGTAAGTTCGGATTTTGATATTTTTCTGTCTATGACTTTTTTTTAACAAAGTCAGTAAAACTTTTCTGAAAATCGGGAGGCTTCAGCTTCTAGTAAAACATATAATGTTTATAAAAAATGGTTAATGAATGTTTACAATCTAATTTTTGGGTTCCCGTATAATATTTTGCACAGATTTCTATCCCACCCTTTCACATCCCGTTAAAAAATAATTTCTCAATATCTAATTGCATGATTTCTCACACTATTTTGTTGGTAGAACAAAATTTATAAAATATTGTTTCCAATTTTAAAATTTAGGTCTAAACTCTAGTTTTAATTCTAAATTGTATAGATAAATATTTTTTAAATTTTTTCTCATGATAAAAAATACACTATAGTATAAAAATATTGTTATAGCAATTATTTTGCAATTTTGTAGGTAATTTCTTTTTTATTTATAAAATTAATTCCGTAATAATTCAAAACTTTAATAAAACAAGTTAGCAATTTTCTTTATTTAATTATCTTTTATGTTCAGAATAAACTTAAAAAATATTAGGAAGTATAATTATTAATCTTCAAAAACCATTAATTAATAAATTAGGATCCTACAATATCGACCAGTCATGAAAGTCATATCCACCTGACCAACAAAGAGCATGTCAAAACTAGGCAAAGAAAGCAGGGGCAACATAATAATAAAATGATTTCATTACTAACTGTTGGTATATTCTTTATGGTACAATACAATCATCTAGTTTTAAGTCTTATAAAAGAAATTGAAAAGTTTTGTAAACGGTAGCACCGCTTACCTTTAAGAAGGATCTGTAACAATATTTATCTTTGAAAAAAATTAGAAAATATAAAAAGAGCCGGGCAAAGATAATATTGATAATAAACAATTTATTTTTCAAAGATGTGCTATGTTACAGTTACTTTCAGATATTTAGAGAAAGCTTTTAGGGATATTGTATCTAATTCAAATTAATTAAATGTTTATAGAGAAAGGAAATTTTCCAACTCATTATTTTATGTTTATGCAGAGCAGAGCGGTGCCTATAAATATCAGAATATCAGTTCAGAGTTTCGAGCCAACTTAACAAATTTATTTCTTTTTGTCAACAAGTTAAGCACTGATAAAACAGAAATTCATCCAAATAAATTGAAAAAATTTCATTGAAAGAATTGAAACTGTTTTTGAAGCCATGCTGCAATAAAAATTGCTCATCAGATGAAGAATTTAATGTCCAATAGTGTTCCATTTATACCAAAATGAATAATAAAAGTGATAGATTTATAAATATATTTATTCAAAATTTTTTTATTTAATCATTTTATTAGAACATTTAGTATAAAAAATTGATTATAATTTTTTATTTTGAATTTTATAAGTATAAATACTGAAAAATCAAAATTATATAAGATATCTATCAAAAGTATGCTTAATTTCAGCTGTTTTTCGGATGTTAAGAAACGTAATGATATACCTATAGCGGGGCAGGTCGCGGCTACTAATTTTACAAGTTCTATTTTACAACTGCTTGATAATCAAAAGAAAATTTTTTTGGTTAATTTAGTCACACAAAAAATGAAGATTAATTTAAAAATATCAACAATATATTTAAAAAAAAAAAGTTTAATTTATATATTTATGCAGCATATGTTATAATTATAACTTCATTTATTATAAATTAGTGAATTATTAATTTATGCTTTAATTTTTGCGGCAGCCATGACATACGGCAAATCGTTAGTTAAGTTCTTAACTGATTTTTCACCTTGATTTCCCAGGTGGTTCTTTTTAGCAGAGCAAAGCTTCTAATTTGCAAATTTAAGAATGAAATTTTTTTACTCCTACGCCTTTGGATCTGAGCTTATGTGGTTATAAACTGGTGCAAAAACCAATAAAATATTAAATTTTTGTATCAGTTTTTCATGATTTGTAATGGTTTCTATTAGTTCATTTCAACCTTGAGGTTTGGACTTTGCTTGTGAGATAATTAAAAATTTTTTTATATTTCGTATTTACCATTCTTATAGAACTTTAGATAAGGACACTGTAAATAACTTAAAAACGAAAAAAAATGGCCAATCAAACAAGTATGTGCACATGGTACAAATGCGTGATAAATTTCCAAAGCATAAAATATTAAGATTCTTAAATTTCATGTATTAGTTAAGCTGCTTACCGTACCAATAAGCTAACTGTATGCACTATAGTGTTCGCAATACTTTTCTATGTTTTCTATCATATTGCATATTTATTAATCATTAAATACTGTAGACAGTAATTAAAATAATACTTTTGATGCTGAAGTAATTTATAAATAATCTTAACAATTTTATTCTTGATGATCCTTTAATTATAAATAATCCGCTATAAATTAAAAATTAATTAATTTAATTATACAACATATTAAAAACATTTTTATTATCTTAATAAAACATACCATATATTAAATCTTCTAAACACAGATTTGATCGCACTATGTAATGTTTTTTCTAAAGTTTTTAAAAGAATATTTCTTTTTATTTTTTGAATCGTTTACTTTTTTCTTACGACTAATAACTTTCCTTTTAGTAAAAAAATTTGTTTTTATTTATTCATTTTCATAATCTCCAAAGATGTCAAATTCATTATCTGATTGTTGCAAAAGACATTTTTGACTTCCTGTGACAATCTTTTTGGTTTCTTCGTCACATACATACAAGATATCTATCATTATTTTAAGAATTTTGTTCCTTCTTATGTTGGACTGAAAAAAAGTAATATTTATTTAATATAAATTTAATACTACAATTAAAAAAATGATAATTATTACTTTATTAAAGGTAAAAGATAAGGTTTGTACTTAGTACATTCATTTATCTATGTAAAATATGGAAGGCACAGGATTTTTCAGTTATAGTAATTGTACCTAACACTTGCTTCTGTTTTACATGCAATGTAATAATAGTTTGCCCAGTACAAAATACATTAAAGGTCCAAATATGTATTATGCGTGAACATGCATATGATTTTTGAATTACCTAATGCAAATATAATGTATTATTACCTTAATATTAATGTTCTGATTGGATAATGACCAAATATATAAAATAATATTGAAAAAAGTATAATGGTTTTAAAAAGTGCTCTGTATTTAAAAAATTAATTTTAAACATTATACCTTTTAAGTTTAAAAAATTGACTAATACATTAAGATTTGATTTTTAAAGTACTTACTATTCAAACTTTTTCTTTAATTTTCTCTTTACCATTAATCGCTTGCTTCTTCATAATATTTGAATGATTTTTTCCTTTTTTATCATGTAAATGATAACAATAGCTTAAATGATTTCCAAAGTAATTAATATTATTTTTAGCAACCAAGTAGTTTACAGCGTACTTAACTACAAATATATTTATCAATTTAATTATTTTCATTGCAAAAATGAGAAAAAAGACAATGTCAAAGTGATACAATATTACCAGTGTGGAAGGATACATTTCTAATAATATGTAGGATACAATTATAGTAATTGTGATTTTTACTCGCATTAATTGTCTTTGAGAATGGTGACTTTCTGGATTAATATGATTTCAAACAAGTTTCAGCTTGTTGATGGTTCTGTGAAATTAAATTGTATAAATTTAAATTTAATTTAAAATTTATTTAATTAAGATTATTTTGCATTCTTTGAATGTCTCAAAATTATTAGAAGTGCAAAATTATGTATACTTACAGAGCATTTTTATTCATTCTTAAATAATAATAATAGCAATTTAAGGTATGGCAATGATGAGCAGAGATATTTTTATTGCTTCTATGATATATTCCAGTCCTCTTATTAAGTTATTTTCCAAAATCATATTCATAGCTTGTTCGCCAAAATATTCACTGTCTTTGTTTGGTATTGCTGTAGATATTTCATGCTTTCTCTGGAAGAAAGAATTTACAGGAAATTAAACCGTGTTTCTATTTTCATAAAAATACAGAAATTATTTTACTCACAGTCTCTATAATAAAGAGTTTTTCATGAATATTTTTGGATTAAATTATTTTTGACATTTCTTTTATGAAAGACTTAACAAATGGTTGCATACAACTTAATTCATGACTTTCCAAACATTTCATTTTAAATTTAAATGGTTCATTTAAATTATCATCATAAGCTTTTAATGGCACATTATCACCAACAGATGGAATATTTACTTTTACTTCTTCCTTCATATTATTGATATTCTCAGTATTTTCTATCGGTTAATCTTAAATATTTTTCACAATAATTACTTATTTTTGCAGCGATTGTAATTGTGTTTATATAATTAAAATACTTGTTTTTATGAACTGATATAATAAAATTTTTATGATCTTATACTGTTGTTTTACCAGATGACTTTTTTGTTAATGAATCTGTTTCAAGATCTCTGTACAATATATCTTCTAGCTATGGTTTTAAATAATTTTCACAGTTCATAATTATTTGTTTGCTTTGAAAAAAATATCTGTAGAAATTCAGAAAAATGCTATTAACATTATACGAATACTTTTGACAATAAGACAAGAAAATTGATTGAATTTAAAAATTTTTATTAAATAGAATAAGTACCAAATTATTGTTGAAAAGAAACAGCAAGGAGGCTTTATTTCATGTTTTTTAAAGTTAAAGAAAGTTAAAAATCTTTATCTGGCTCTAGCATTCAACTGTTTTGAATTAAAACTGAAAGACAATCATTTACTTATGTCTTATTAAAATTACAAGAGTTGTAAATGAGTAGACAAAGTTTTGAAAAATTACAAGAGTACTTACGAATTTTCAAACGTTTATAATAATGAATAAATACTAATGGTAAAGAAAATTAGAATATAGAGAGGTTGAACGAAAAATCAACAAAACTTTATCCTACAGAGGGTCCAGGGACAGTATGGTAGATGTGTCCGCCATTTATAGGAGGAAACAATATATATAGATAATATACATATACGTATACACGTATGCTCAAAGACTGTATAGGTACCTCCGTGTACGTATGTTCCATGGAGGCTATAGTAGACTCTAGTCTTCCTTGTATGTTCCTACAATTATATATTATATAATATATAAATATAATATTTACTGCTTTCTCCTATAAATGGCGGAACCAATCAGTGTAAGGTAAATACTTCTGCCACACTGTCCCTGAACTCTCTGCACTTTATCTTTTCTGTGCGCGCGCATCGTTGCGCCGTAGAGAGAGAGAGAGAGAGAGAGAGAGAGCGAGAGAGGGGGAAGAGAGAGAGAGGGACAGAGAACAAACGCTAACCTGATCTGACCTAACGCTTCTCGGAGCATCACTCCGCCATTTTTCTTTCAAACCCGCATGTGTACGCAGACTTAATCTTGTGCTGTAGTAAAAATTCTTCCAAGTATTAAGTAGTGAATGCAGTTACAAATTTCTTGTTTGTATTGCAAAAATACCAATAGTCGGAGAGGTTTGAAAGATTAGTTTGGATATGAAGGATTGGTGTTCACAAATGCCGAGTGATCATCGAAGTGAATTGGTTGTTGCGTCTAGGCAATAATCAAAGAAAATATACTTCATCATTTTAACTTTGCAAAAGTTTTTAGATTGGATTTGTTAGCTTGAAAAGAGGTGAGATTTACAATTTCAATAAAATTTCGAAAATAATGTAATTGTTCTCGATTTAAAAAGTTTCTAAAAAATTACTGTCAGGAGTATAATTTTGTAATTTTTAAATCAGAATCATCTTATTTTTTAGTTATTAATTTTTCCCTTAATTATTAGTTTAAAAATAATTTTCACATGTATAAGATATTATCTTTTTTTTGTTATATTGGTTATATAGTGGGTCCACGTATAGTGCGGTAGAAGTATCTACCTTTTGCTGATTGGTCCGCCATTTATAGAAGAAAACAATACATAGTGTGTGTGTGTGTGTGCACACATACATGCACACACATTTCTTTAAAGGGGCTTATGAAGCCCGAGAAAGAGAGGGAAGATGCTTTCTTTAGCGAGTGAGAGGGTCAGTTTATGAAGCCCCGGGCTCCATAATCTGCGTGTTAGAAAGAGATAGGGTCATTGGGAAAATACACATTGGTCTTTCTGTAAATGGCGGACAAAGCTACCTCACTATACCTAGAAGATGAGGCTATGCTATCTGTTGGCAACTCTCATATTTACCCGAAAATATTATGAAATCGAAGCTAAACGTATATATCTGCTTCATCCTGATTGGTCGAAACTGGGTGATAAAAGACTAGAGGTCGAGATTTTTGATACGTATGTCAGAAACATTAAAAATTATGTCAAAAACGTATTTCAGGTAAAAATAGCGATTTTAATTTAATATTTTAGTTTTATTTTACATTTTTATTATGTATGACTAACTAAATTAATAAAAATTAAAATAACCTATTTTTATGGATTGTTAAACATTAAAATATGTCTAGTCTTGGTATTTCTTACATTGTTTTCCTATTATAAAATGCATTATTTAATTGATTAATATTACAATTTTTTTTTTAATATAAGTAATTATTTTTATTACTGAACTAATTAAAAAAATTAATAAAATAATAATTAAGTTGGAAACCATATATAAATATTAAAATATTTAAAAATTAATATATTCAAAGTAAAATAATATAAAAGTTTAAACTTTTGAATGATACATATG
>UELX01001189.1:0-49102 GCA_900480035.1 Eupelmus urozonus
AAAGCTAAAATTGCCCATAATTTTTCAGAAAATTTGCCCATATTTTCGCTAATTAAGCGAATTATTTTTTTCAGTGCACCAATACACAAGTGTCAAAATAAACCTATAAAAGCAAACAACGATCGAACTCAACATCAAGAAACGTTATAATCACGCGCTCCTTTCACCTCCGCTACTCGCAAGCCTCCCTCCAACGCGAAAACTCTAATCAGGCAGCCTACCGCGAAATTACATCCCGCTCGATCTTATCAAAATTTTTCTCTGCCTCCCTAGCGTAAACAAGATGACAACGACATATAATAAACGCTCAGCACCGCCTCGACTCCATCAAGTATACACCTATGCCCGCAGCGCTGTCCACGTACGCTATATCGTCGCATCAGAGTAGATCCGCCGCGTTTACAATACCGACTTGCACACACACACACAAAACCCAACAGTGGGATGGAATTACTCATGCGGCTAACGTCCATCGTCAGGCCGCGCATTCAAATGCATCTCTCGGCGCTGCACGCGCGAACGATAACGGGGGAGTAGGGAATATGTCGAGCGCTCCGAAAATGCCTCGCACGTATATACACACTTTTCGTGAGCTCGAGAATTCCCGTGGATTCCGGAAATCAAGACGCGACAATTTGGCCGAAATTGAAAAAATTCTCGTGCACGCATTTTTCGACAGCGATCTCAGGAATTTCAGGCTACATACCGAATAACCGAAGCCAAGAGGTCTCCTCTTTTTTTAGTCTTTATAACCCAGCTCAATTTTACACCCAGCTCGCGGCGCGCCCTCGAGCTAAGAGAGAAAAAAACGCGGTGAAACGAAAAACTGCATCACGCGCGCGTTTCACGCATCGCCGGCCCCGCAGCCTAATGGCCCGTGAACGCGACAAGCGCTGGCTCCTTGCTGCGCTCCTCGATGAGCTACCGAAATTCCCGATAGACGTCAGAGGGCGATCGAGTTGCGCCGGTTACGCCGATATCCTCCTTCGCCCCAGAAAATGAAAAAATAAGCCAAGAGGTTCGTGTGTCTCGCTGGGGGCTCGAGCTCTGCGTCTGTATGTGTGCACAAGAGATGAGACTCTCGCTTGTGCTGCAGGGCTATTCGGACGAGTATAGCACAAATACAGCCCTGGCTTTCCCATGTATACGAGAGAGCAGCCGAGAGATGATGGAGAAGGTAGAGACTCACCGCACTGAGGTTGCATTATTCGAAATGCCGGTGTTTGCTTTGATTTGATTTTCTTTTAGGGATCCTTTGATCTGTACTTCCGAGAAGAATCGAGGCTGAGTACGCGCCTGGAGGAGAGTTCAGCTTGAGGAGTATCAATTCAGTGACAAATGCAGGTAAATATATGTCGAATCTCAGTCGGATGTGTCCGCAATGGGATACTTGTCTCCGTCGCCTCGGCGAGTGTGTATACGAGGATCCGTGTGCATCGGTGTTTTCCTAAAAAATTGAGAAAGACGCGCTTATTTAATCAGCAAACATCCAAAACGTTCGAGTTTCGAGAATTCCTGGCTTATTACCCAATCTCCCGCTGTTTACACTGCAAGCAATAATGTTTGAGCAATTTTTTAAAGCTCGCTTTTATCCAGTTTTCACATATAAACACACTACGAATGCGCCGGAATTCCGTAAAGAATCGAGTCCAAGTCTTCCGTGTAACGATTTAATCATTGCTGTCCACGCAGGTAGTCGATCCCCTATATACACTTCACCCATCATTAGCAAAGCGTAAAATTACCGTGAAGCATCTTCGAAAAGATAAGATGAAGAAAAAAAAATGAATTATAGACGCTGTTAACATGTAACAGTATTTTCGAGAGTGAGATAAGAAACTCTCGATCGTGTTTATTTTCCCGGGCTCTCGAAGAACTTTTCACTCGTAACATGCCATAAATTCACGCTGCGCCCTAACGCCGCTCTTTATCTAGCGCATATACTCCGCTCTTCGCCGGAGGTGCTCGAGACTGACGAAAGGCAGATTTTTTTCTCCTTCGCCCTCGCATGTTTCTACGGAAACTAGCTTCGTCAAAATAGTTCAAGAGCATCGCTCGAGAAATAGGTTATAAAGTTACCATTAGTCGTTACTTAAGGTTATGATCACGCATTCCAGAATCAAATCACCTACACATCCCAAAAACCAAAAACAAATATCAAAAACATACCCAAACTCCACTTCCTCCTCCCGCTGTCTCCCATCCACACGCAGACGAGTTCGTAGGTCAGCCAAGCGCGCACTGTATTAGCATTCTCCTCTCGCAGCTCTAAATTCATGCCCAAAACACGCGGCTGTGTATGCAGCTCTCGCGCCGCTGCCCTAACCGCCTGCGCCACTATATCACACGCACTGCACTCACTCGTTGCGCAATCGATCAACGCTTTCTTTATTTCCTGGAGCCGCGCGCGTAGATCCAGACGTGTCCCTTTTGTTTTCGTCTTTGAAGCGCGCCGCGCGCTCATCTGCTGCGGCTGCTCGGCCGACGGCGCGATTGTCGCGCGCGGCGGCACATACCTAGCCGAGGAAATTAAAATTTCAAATACCGCCTGCTCGCTTCCGGCTAGTCCAGCGCGCTTCGATTTATATAAACGCGAGTGTTGATGTTCTGGCGGTTACGATTTTTCGAGTTTTTTTTGTCGCTTTTGGATTGATGTGGTTTGTTGCTTGATTGGAATGGAGTGAAGATTAGCTTTGGCTGGGTGTAGCAGGTATGTTGGTGGTGTATTGTTGAAATGAAGAGGTTTGTAAAAACAAAAATAAATTAGCGATTATTTACACTCGTTGAGCTGATTTGATTTGCAATTTATTCAAGTCGATTTCTGAGTCATAATGGTTCCAAAAGTATTTTTAGATTTCATTTACACATGAAGACTAAACCAGAAACTGAATTTTGGCAAAACTGAAAATGAATTTTTGAAAGAACATATAACAATTCCAAAATCTTATTTGGAACATTGAAATATGTATTGTTAACAAACAAAAAGTTTTATGCAAAAATATATTTAATAAATTCTAAAAATCGTATATATTCTGAATTAAACGTAACGATATCTTATTTTGCTGTTTCACTTCCTCTTATTAGACACTTTTCAAATAAGGTCACTGATAAACCTACTTCAACTTGATGTATCATATACAATAAGTAATTTTTTAATTATTTCCGCGTTTATATCACTCTTTTAAAAAAGTTCTAAATTAAGCACACATACACGTAAATACCAATACAACAACAAAAAGAACACCGCTCCTGTACTGCAATTCAAAAGCTCTAAAATCCCGAAAAAAACGAAAATCAAAACCAACTACTTACCCACCAATAATTCAATCAGCCCATAAACACAAGTTTAAACAAAACCGGCGCCGTAAACCTCACAGCGCGCGTCCGAGATCATCGCGCGACCCCAAAAACTCCGAGGTCCTTTCTCCTACCCACGAGTGCGTGATCCTGCAAATTTTAGCCGGCTCAAAGGGACAACGAAGTCTCTGACTTTCACCGGGCGCGACGTGTTTAGCCGACTTTTTTCCCTGTAAATACCCCCTGGGAAAAGTTACGCGTTTGTTTGCGTCGGAGATTATGTAGCTTGCGGTAGCGGCCCTTTGTAGGCGCGGCCTGTTTTCTTTGCGTGATGCCGTAGTTGAGATGGTGTCGGTGTTGCAGCTTGAGATTCTGGTGCTAGGGAAGAGTGAAAATTTCGCGCCGGAAAGTTCATCATCGTTACTAATTGGACGTTTGTTTAGTTTTTTTGGGAGGTTGAAGGGTTTTTTGAAATTTTGGAGTTTATGGGTGGTCTTTTCCGGATTTTTCGTGGCTGAGAGTGGGTGGTGAGAGAGATTGGTTAATATAAATTTTGGCTTTTATGAACTTTTGGATATGGGTATATTGATAAAGTTTAAGTTTTGAACTACAAATTCTTAAGTGTGATAAGAATTTTTTAAGCATAACGAAATACAATAACTAAATACATTTATTTTATAATTTTCAATTATAAATTATAGTTTCCAGTACTATTTATTAAATAATCTTAATAGCTCGCATTCTTTTTATTAAAAACTATAAAAAATACCACAATTCTTACCAAAAAATAAGAAAATAATCAACCAAAAAATCTCAACAACCCATCCCAAATTCTTCCCGATAACTCATCCAAAACCACAATCCCCTCAGTCCCCCACAAAGAAAAAACACCACACAGCAACACCACCAAGACACACTATTAGTTTTGACTAAATGACTGGGCACCTCGGTCGGGCGTGTATTGATATTGTTGTAAGCCGCCTTCCGGAATGGGCAAATAACGGGGATCCACTCCTGTAATTGCTGAAACATCCGCCTGCGCCGAGGATCCAATGTTTACAGTGTCATCAAGTCTCACACCTCTCAGACCCTTAAAAATGCATGAATACCTTCCTTCTTTTCTGTTTTGGTACTTCGTAATTTCAGCGCAAGTATCGCACTATACTTTTTTCCTTTCTTCTTCGACACGAGGACGTAGCGTAATAAAGATTTGATATTTTAATGAATCGCGCGGGATGCGGAATCTTTAATTAGTAACGTAATACGTTAAGAGCTTGAGATGGGCTTTAGGCGTCGCGATATTTACGATAGAGCCGGGGTAATAAAGAGAAAGGTGATACTTTTACCCTATATCTCTGGGGGGCTCTCGAATTACGGTTATTATCGAGCCGAATGATTTAAAAAGTTGCCGAATCCTTAGCTCGCGCGAGACGCTGGAAATTAAATTAACAGTTTTTGGCGGTTTCAAAATTGTATTGTGCAAACATAAATTACTGGGATAATGGATGTGTGGCGATGTGTGGTGTCGCCTTGTTTTATTTATTTGATGTAATGTGAAATTAATTTTTTCGGACGTTTAATTAAATGAATAATTTGGCTTGGTGAAAATGATATGGAGACCCGTGGGAATGGGAAAAAGTAAATTAAATTAAATTTGTTGTCATTGAGTGGGTATAGATGAAATAAAATTACTAAATTATATTAGAATTTTAAGTATTTGATTAGGAATGAATATTTTTATAGATGACATTATTATTAAACAGATTAAAAATTATTTAATAAGGAATAAAAATTAGTACTTTTATTATTTTAATAAACAGATGAATATCACGTGGATATTTCTGGTGCTAAAATTATATATTTACATGAATAAATTTTAATATAATTTTGCTGATAAATTAACAAAATTTAAGAAAATTTAGTATTTAAAAATTTCAGAATTTTAAACATGTACATTCATGTAAATGTGTCTAAAAGTATATTAATATAAATTCTTTTTAAAAATTGAAGGTTGTAAAGATGTGCATATCTAAACATAAATTTAATAAATAAAATCTATTTATTGAAAAATTTTTACAGATTATTCTTACATTAGAAATTAATAAATGTTACTGTGAAAAATTGATTAAAACAATAATTCAATAATAAAAATTTGAAAACCTGTATAGCTGCTCCATCTATATGAGGCAGTAGGTATTTTCTGTCTGAAGAATTTCTTCTTCTGTAGATAATACAGAAACCGCAATGAAATGATACTCAGTAATGAATAAAAGAAAATTTGAATATAAAGTATTCTAAATATAGAAATATTTAAATATATTTGTGAAAAATGATACCTAGCCAAGTAACAGTTTTTATAGCACTTGTAAAAGTAGCAAGAGTTAAAGTTCAACTGTACAATAATTAATTTGATTGCTACTAATACAATTTGTAGTTGTGATCCAATTTGATACAATAGTATTATCAAATAAAACTAAAATACTTCCAAGATGATTACACGGCAATTGCTTCAGCTTCCATTTCTTCGTCACTGCTTTCCATCTTTTCGTCTTCTCTTTCTTCATCTTCCAATTTCTTTCTTTCTTTGAGTCCAGCTGCAGGTGAGCGAATAAGAGACAAATCTCTCTGTACTTCCTTGATATCTCTATCTTGCTCAAGCTCACGTCCTTTCCTTAATCTCTGCATAATGTGTGAGTTCACTCTCTTCTGCCTGATAGTTTCAACCTTCTTCATAGCATCAATCGTCTTGCTCCATAATTCTCTGTTATATTTGAGAGGATTATTCCTTCTCTTTTCAAATTCAAATGTTGGATCAACAGCCAATTCTTTGCCAACTGTTTTCCTGTAAGCTTTGGTCCATTTGACTTTCCTTGGATTCTTCTTCTTTTTGAAGGCTGCATGACATTTTGATCGGCAAAATCTGAAAATCTGTAAACAAATTATGCTTAGTAAATCACTTGAATATATTATAATTTAAATTAAATAAAATTACATTTATTATGTTTATAATAAAAGGTTGCTTAAAAAAACAACTGTATTAACATATTAAAAACAAAAAATTTCTGTTATTATGTTACAAATAAAATATTTATTGTAGAAACTTTTCATGCTATGAATTATTATTATGAATTGTTTCATTAGTTTATATTAATTTTAATAATTCACTCATAGTATTGTGTATGCATATGAAAATGAAATGTTATGAAATATGTCAAGCAATGAAAGGTTATACGCACATAACCTCAAAATAGGTGTACTTCGAATAAACATTAAAAAAAATTCAACAAAGTAATATAATTATTATTAAAATTAATCTTACCTTGCAATCGTTCCTGACGAACTGGATACCGTGTCCAGGATAAATCCTGGAAGAGCAAAAATAACACGTCTCGATCCTCATGATGATTGTCCGTACGACAAAACACGAGGAAAAACGCGTCGCACGGTCGCACAGAGCAAAGTGCGCACGTGCTATAAAATTTCTAGAACAGCGCCCTCTTTGACATTAGCGCGGCAAATTATAGTAAATTTGAATTTTGAAATGTAGTAAGTATTTATTTATTTACTTGAGATGAAACGAGTATAATAAATTCAAAAAATGTTTTTTTACAAAATTTTCACATACGAAGGATAAAAACTGCATGATTTTTGGTACATAATTATTAATTCATTAAAGTATGAAAAATTTTAATTTTACTGTGTTTGCAATATATTAATAAGATGAAATTGATTAGATAAATTAGTCTTTTTTATAATTTTTTATATTTTTAATTGACATAATGAGCTTCAAAGTTACTGCCAAACAATTTTTTCAAATTGTAACTTTGATATAAACCTGTTAAAGGTACTCCAAAAATTATTATACAATTAATATTTCCGTAAATATTTTACTTTTTATTCCTTAAATGTAAAATAATTACCATGGCTGTACTAACATAATAATCTATTTTTAAGTAAATTATACTTAAAGCTTGAATAAATGAAACCTTGGAATTTCAGTACATTTTTAATGCAATATTTAGTTATAGAGTAGAGAATACTTGAATGTTGATTTTTACTTATCTATGACTATTTAAAAACTTGTTAAAACTAAAATACTGCTTCTTTTTTATTTTTTGTTTATCTTTTTTTTTAATAGAAACGTAACAATATTTTTCTGCGATAACCTGTGTACGTTGTGAGATTGGAATAAAATTTTTAATATAGAATCTAAATATTACATATTTATAAAATTATTTTTTTTTTTAATAATTTGGCTAAATAATAATTACAAGACAAAACACATACCCAAAAAGTATATATCTGCAAAGATTCTTTCTCATAAAACCGTAAATATAAATTCTATTTATCATAAAATAGTACCTAAATAATTTTCACCGAAATCGTGACATAAAAAATAAATCACGTCTAACCCGCTGCTCCCCTTCCAGCAGAGGGCAGCCACCCCTACGCCCCACCGGCCACCTGTAATTTCGTCCAATCGACCTAGAAAAAAAATCTACCGGCCAGGTGTCAAACTCGCCCTCCTTCCCCAAACAAACCCCGACAATTATCACACCTGCACATCCAACCTTACCTACCCACCCACACACTCATCCGATCCAACCAGCAGCCTCTACACACTATCGCGACCAGAAATCGATGCTACTCCGGCCGCCGCCTTCGAGCTCGCCTATATCGATTGTCCGCGCGCTCGCGGCGCGGGAGATACTAATTTAATATTGAAAATGCACTGGCCGGACGAGGCCGGACGGACGCGCCGCACACGTGCTCCGATGCCAGCGTCTCTCTGACTCCCTGCGCGCGCCAGTGGCCGGCTTAGTCTCGCGTCGCGCGGGGGCCAGCAGCACCGCCTGCTGCTTGGTTTTTTTTTTCTTTCGATAGTTTTGCGTTGACGAGTGCTGAGAGATATGTGGAATTACCTGCTGTTCTCGGCGTTCGTCACTCTGGTATCGCTGCTTTTCCGGCACAACCTCAGCTCGCCGCTTAGTATTGTGGATCGTTCGGAGAGCCATTATGATTATATTGTTGGTGAGATTGTGTTTTGGAGAGGTTAAGGGTTTCCTGGCGAGAGGGAGGGTTGCTGGAGATTTTGGGGGAGGAATCGGTTGATCGGCTGCGGGGTGCTTTCGGTTTGAATATCGTTTACGAGTAGTGAAAATACTGTTGGGTTTATTCGTTTAGATGCGGTAGGAGATCAAAACACTGCTGCTTTGCTCATTGTTTGATAAAAAAGATTGTTTAGTTTATTGAACCGATTCTCGGACATTATTTTTTTTTTTTTTTTTAGATTTTCTAACCGAACAAAGCGAGATCAAAGATCTTTGAAGCTAACTCAACTGTTTTTATAAAATAAAACTGTTAGAAAAAAATAACGGAAACAGTGCGTAAAATCTAAAACATTTCTGCAAGTATTAAATTTTTAACGTATCAACATATTAATTATTTCATTTTTTTTTCTTTTTTTTTCTTTTTTTTTTCTTTTCTTCATTTTCTTTATTTATAACATCCCTTTAGTTCTGATAAAGTCATAGAGAAGGCACAAAGGAATCGTATAATTAAAACGCTTCTTCCGCACCTACTCAATAATTTCCATTGTTTCGCCTTTTATGCTCTGAAAGGGCTGAAAAATTCATCGCGACGGTAAGTA
This sequence comes from Eupelmus urozonus, assembly GCA_900480035.1. Classification (NCBI taxonomy): domain Eukaryota; kingdom Metazoa; phylum Arthropoda; class Insecta; order Hymenoptera; family Eupelmidae; genus Eupelmus; species Eupelmus urozonus. Next base: position 8,948 of record UELX01001189.1, read on the forward strand.
TCCGTACGGAGCGCGCGAGAAAAAAGGCAATATGTCGAAGGTAACAAATTGATTTCATACATATAGACAGTATAAGAATAATGCCGCTACAGCGAAGCTTCTGCTTTCATTAATCGATTCCGATAGACGCTCACCTATAAGTCTATACTGTACATCCTATAATCTATACTATAAATCCGTAATTTCGTAGAATTACACCCACGAGTCACAGCTTTAATTTTCAACGTATAATAAAATATGAAAAATTCATTTGATTTTCTTATTAAGCTTATAGTTTGTACTATCCGCGACGCAATATTGATTTGAGGATGCATTGCGCGCGTTTTTACACTTGTGCATGATGCAATTCTAAAAACTTATTTCAATTTATAATTAAATTAAAGCTGTAACTCAATTTACAGCGCGAATACTTTGAAGATTCAATGCAAATCCGGCACTTACTGAAAAATCCGTACCAAGCGCGAATAAATCCAATAGATCCGCGGGGATAAATCGCGCGAATTGAATGCCGTTAGAACATTGCTAGTTTTTTTTTCGTTTGGTTTGTAATTTCATGGAAAAAAAGGAATTGGGTCTGCGAGAAATGAGGTCTCTAAAAGGGCTCAATAATTATTAGTCTGATGAAAGATAAAAATGATAAATTTACGTTGAGTCCGGTAAATATTGTTGCTTTCTATTTTGCATATCAAAACGACGCATCTATCAAAACTATAACGTCCCTACAAAACTATCTAGACGCGAAATCATAATACTAATATTTAACATTCCAAAACAATAAAACATAAACAAACAAACGTCCCTCCCCCAAAAAAATTTACATTCTTATATACAAAACTGTCAATCTCCCAGCGCCTACTTTAATACCGCATCAAGCGCGTCAGATGCAAATCGAGCGCATAACGCACGTCTTATAAATGCATATATGTATACGTTTCTCGCAGTGGGAGCCGGCACCGCGGGATGCGTTATGGCTTCGCGGCTGTCGGAGGATCCGAACGTGACGGTTCTGCTGCTCGAAGCCGGCGGCTACTTCAGCTGGCTGTCTTCGGTGCCGCTGGCCGCGCCACTTCTACAGAAATCTAAGCTTGACTGGGCTTACAGGACCGAGACCCAGTCTTTTTCTTCGAAAGGATTATGGGACTATGTAAGAATATTTTTAGTTTTTTTTTTTTTTTTTTATTGAGGTGAGAATTGGAGGATTAAGGATGAAGTAAATGGGATGATTGAATGATAAGTACAGGGGAGGAAATGAGATGCATAAGTTAATATTTGTGTACATACAGTTGGGAACTGTTGATGCGCAATGTTTGCGGTAATTTTGTTAGCGTCGGTTATATACTTATATTACGCAGTAGCTATGTGGGTATTGATTTTCTTTTGTACACATTATTGAGAGATTTTAGCGAAGATACGCAAAACATTTTTCCGCCGGACGTTTATTAAAGAAGCGCTTAAAAAAACTGTCCTACATTTCTATTTACGAGGCAATCGATTCATTATTATTAGGTATATATATTTTTCATTTGAACTATTCTACAAAAGTTGTGAAAAAATTCATTCATTCTTTGAAATTTATTATTGAGCTATAGAAGTGAAATATTCAAAATAATTTTTTTAATTAATTGACTATAATAAGTAACAAAGCAAAAATACATTCATATCCCTATTCTTTAGTTATCCCTTCCTTATGAATGAATTATAATAACTAACTGCAAAAAAATATTTCCAAATGCAATCAGTCCTTACTATTTGAAGACTTCAATTATCCCATTCAGCTCATCAAAGAATCACTCCTTCATTACCAAAGCGATGCAAACTCTTTCCTCATTTCCAACGTGTCATTCGAGCTATCTTACCTATTCAATGCCACACTCATTCCGCTCATTAGCTCATATCTACTTTCTCAGCCCACTACTCCACGCACTTCCCCCGCAAACGCAAACCTTTAAAATAAAAAAACAACCGCCTATTTAATCATCAAAAAAAAACCTCTCTCAACCGGCTCTCTCCCGCTCATCCCCAGCAACAGCTGATCCCGCGCGGCAAAGGCCTGGGCGGCAGCGGCCAGCTCAACTACCTAATGCACTCGTTCGGCCGTCCCGACGACTACGCCAGCTGGCCTCGCGGCTGGTCCTACGCCGAGCTTCAACCCTACTTCAAGCGAGTCGCCGACCTGATGAGCATCAATACTATGTCGGACGATGAGGGTCTGGTGCGCGCGATGATGGTTGCTCAAGAGTCTCTCAATGAGACGGGGGCGAGTTTCATGAGGGCACAGAGCACGGTGAGGGAGGGCACCAGGTGGAGCAGTTACCATGCCTACTTGCAGAAGGCTTGGAATAGGAAGAATTTGAATATTTTGATGGATACGAGGGTTACCAGGGTGAGTGGTTGAGCGAGAGGTGTGGTGATATTTAAGGTTACTGAATTATTTAATGGATGGTTAAATAGTATCTAATTAAAGGGATTTTTGAATTGTAATAATTTTGGTAATAGATTGGCCAGGTAGAAAAAATTTGTGACCTTAATTTGACGTAAATGTAAGGATAAGGATAAATTAAATGTCTATCATTTATTGATTAAACTATTGTGATATTGCAAATACTTATTCAATAAATTTTGTTGAAAGAACTGTCCGCACGCAGTTATGGCATGGTTGTTTTTTCGAAAGCTTTTTCAATTTTCCACATTTTTTTACTCGCGCGCACTTAAATAATTAATGTTATTGATTATTTAAGTTATAATATTCCAAATACTTTGCTTTTAGAGCGGAAAAAATAAGTGAAGCAGACATTGATTTAAATATTTGTCAAATAAATTTGTCAAAATAAAAAAAAATTAAACGAACTACAAATTTTTCAAAATTGAAAAAAGTTAATTAAGATTTTGAATTAAAATTTAAGTTTTCATCTAATCCCGCTATTTTATTCTTACTTTTACTATTTTCAAAACTTCAACAAAGGTTTTGCTGGACCCGAAAAACAGAATCGAAGGCGTCGAAATACAATACGAAGACGGAATTCGCGACAAAATCGAGGCTAAGAAGGAAGTTATAATTTGCGCGGGCGCAATCGGTACACCTCAACTCTTGATGGTCTCCGGCATTGGGCCGGCCGAGGAATTAAGAAGGCACAAGGTATTTTTAATTTGAGTATATCTACTTTTTGTGTTTAATTTTAATTATGAATAAGTATTAAAATTTAAAAATTACGATTAATTGTTTTCTTAAGTTTTACTTAACTTCTAAACTATGTGCCTTTCAATTTTTTATCAACAAATAAATTATATTTTGCAGTTATACCATATGCAAATAAAATTCTTTCAGATACCAATACAGCTCGATCTTCCTGCGGTCGGAAAAAACTATGCCGATCATTTGAACATGCCTGTTTTCGTGAACCTCGAAGCGCCAGTCAGTATTACATTAAAGAAAATGCAGTCAGTTTCCTCAATAGCTGATTATTTTTTCTTCGGAACGGGTAATCACTCCTCTTTATTCGTTCTTTTAACGTTTTTCACGCTTTCCTTGATTTTGTGCAACAAAATTTTCATGTATAAGTACATTTGAACTCAACAAAAAAGTTCTGCTATCGAGAGAAACTTAAATAAGGATTAGCTCGTTAAGGCCGGAGTTTAAGGGAATCAATGCGAGTACACACATACACGCACTTAAGTCGCTCTCATGCGTTGTTTTATTATTTCCTCTAGGGCTTCTGGCTTCTAATGGAATCATGGCCATAGCCCGACACGACGATAGTGCGGTCGTTCTCGCTGGCGTCGGATCGGCTGATGAAAAACTTCTCAAAGATCTGTCTAATTACCGTACTGAGGTATGCTAACGAATGTTAATGCGTGTTGTGAGGCCGGGGGGTATATGTCGTTAATAAGGCAGCGATTTATGTAAATTTATTTTTAAAATGTTTGTTGCACTAGTTTAAGCACATATTTTTTTAATGATGTTTACGTTGCAAATAAAAACGTATTAGTATCGTCTATCATTTTCAGAAAATTTAAGTATAGCAAAATGACTTCTTTTTAGAATATATTATAATAATTGAATTATTTGAAATGCCATCTTTGCTTAAAAATTGTAATGGACCCAATAAGATCAAGTTACAAAATCTATAAATACAAAAAAACTTCTGAAACTTCACTGCCTATATTAATTTTAAAAAGAATTCGCTCCCACCCTAATTAATCCAAAAGAAAAGCCCCAATTAAAATTAATCAATCGCAATTAAACCGCTCGAAAACTACAAGCTCGCCAAGCTCCATGCGACGAATAAAAGAAAATCTTACATCATGTTAACAAAGTAGCTACACAGCGCACAAGTCTTTGACCTTTCGGCAAATGAACAGCGGGCTCCGATTAGACTTTCAGATCGCTCTTCCCGACTTACAACGACATAACGCGCGAGGGCTTCTTGTTCATGTCGCACTGCCAGCAGCCCAAGAGTCGAGGCAACGTGACTCTCAGATCTAGCAGCGTCTTCGACAGGCCGATTATCGAGCCGGCTTTCCTTGAGCGCGATGAGGATGTTGCTTGCACTATTAAAGGTAGAGATTTTGGAGAGATTCTTTTCTGCGTGGTTTAAACGTGTAAGGAAGCTGTTATGGATTAACGTTTTAATGGATTACATTATTATGTTTATTCTTCCTTTCTTTCTTTTCTTTTTCATGGTCTTCGGTACTTATACAAACGTTTTGCCAATCCATGCTTAGCTTATTTAATGAGTTTAATGCTTTGTGTTTAAAGTAGTAATTTAAAATGGAATGTAAATGAATAACGAATTATGCAGTTCTGATGAAATGACTAAATGAAATTTAAATTCTATTAAGTATTTTTCTATCACGAGCGAACCGAATTGTTTTAAGGATTTTTTTATTTATTGATGTTTACTTTTTCAGTTTAATGAGAGCAGTCGAGTTCCGAAAGGTCGACAGCTAATTTAACACTCACCAATATACAAAATCTTAAAACAACTCGGTTCATCAAAGATCGAAAAATATTTAATTTAATTTATCTACATTTGACAACTGCATAAATAACTGTTCCTTATACTGTGATAAAACATCAATTTTACATCATAAAATGTTTCTAATATTTCATGAAGATTTACATACAAATGTCAATTGCAGTAATGTATTTTCAAAACTAGCATTCCCCTCGAAGGCTCTCACCTTCCCCTCAGTACTGATTCCCTTCTCAGAAAACCCCCAGCGACCATCACCTCTCAACCACGCTAAAAATGCACTATCCCCGCATTCCGAAACTCGCGCATGAGTCACGCTAAATACCTACTTTGCTGGCTTGCAGCGATAAGGCTGGGCCTGGCGATACTGGAGACGCCTCTTTTCCGCGAATTCGGCGCAGAGGTGCACGTGCCCGAGCTAGAGGAGTGCCAGGACCTCGTGCAGGATTATCGGGACGACGGTTTTGCCGAGTGTGTAATGAGGGTAGGCGCGCTGACGAGCCATCATCCCTGCGGCACCTGTCGCATGTCCGACGAGGCCGACAGCACCGAAGCAGTCGTCGATGAATTCTTAAGGTGAGTATAGTCATTATGAGATTGCCATAGGATGAGATCAATATCGATGGAAGTGACGGATGGCCGTGATGGTGATGATTGTGTGGTGACGGTCTTTTGGAGGAAGAATTTTGATGAGTTCTCATGACTTTAGTTGAAAAGTAGATGCTATAAGCTTAGAAAATTGAATTTTAATTGAGAAGTGTAAATTTTTAACGCACAAACAAAAACACTTATAAATTTTTCATTGAGGAAAATGCAAATGAATAGGAATTTAGATAAACTTATGCATTTGTAAAAATTATACAAATAGAGTATAGTAGATTTGATTTACAAACTAGACGTGCATGTAGAAAGATGATAACAATTGTAGATATCGCAGTATATGACTTTAATAATATTGATCGATTATCGAAAAACTATTAATTATTAAATAGAAAATATTGATTATCTCACTTATTAGCTTTTACAAAGCAGGATAATATTTTTCAAACACTGGACTAGGAGACACAATATAGAAATAACAATTCAACGAAGTATTCAAAAACTAACTTTATTAAAAAATCTAAACAATCGAAATTTATAAACTTTATATTCAATAGTTACAACATGTAATACGAACGTTACCGCGCGATGTTATATTACGTTTCACAATGTACGTGATTATATGCGTTACAGAGTGTACGGGATCGAGGGCTTGCGAATAGTCGACGCCAGTGTACTTCCGACCCCGATCTCTGGGACGCCCAACTCAGTAATAATAGCCCTTGCCGAGAAGGCGGCCGACATCATCCTTCACTCGTTATCCGCCTCGACGAGGTCCAGCCGGTGAACTGCGGTGAGGGCCGACGAAGCAGCGCGCGGCGAGAAAACTTGCGAGGAATTATAATCTGCCATGTGATCATAACCAGTGCCTTTTTCCATATACTCGTTTTCATTTTCGATGAACTTCTTTCGATTGTATGTAGGTAGTATCAGAAAGTCTTTTCTCGATATTTATTTGGATTTGAGTTGGTTGGTACGTTGCTCGAGGAATTACAAAATCAAGAGGATTTATCGAAGATCAAGCATATTTGTTCCGAACGTTGGAGCTTTAACAGGTATTGAAATGTATGGAGCAAAGTTGCAACGCAATTTTTAAGTTTAGTAGTGGGAAGACTTAAATCGCTTTTAGTTATAGAGGTTACATTTTTTAGTTATTAAGAATTCGCATTCTATACATCAAGAGAAATAGCTTAAAAAATGATTTACTGTTTAGGTAGTGTATGAATTTCAAATAAATTTAATTTATTTTAATCAATTAGTTTTTTTTAGTCTATTAAAATTTTACTGAATAGCAGAAAAAACTATTAACTGTTCTAAAATTTTTAGTAAACTATTTCTCTTTGATAATCTAGAAAATATTTTATTACAAAATAATATAGCAAACAAGGAAACGGATTTTCCTTATACTACCTAAGACCATACAGTGATAAATCGTTTACATCGATTAAATAATACATGTATGCGTGAGAAGTATCCGAAATTTCTTTTTATAAAAAGTTGTGCAGTTTTAACAGGAAAACAAGCTTTTGTAAATATTATAGCAGAAACAACTATGAATTTTTACCGAGATTTTTTGTTATCCATGCATTGTAATTAAACATAAAACAACATTTGTGATTGTAAGTAGATGGCCTTTTAATGTTTCATACATATATATGTATATGTTCGTTTTTCAAATATATGATATTCATGTTGAAATATTTGTAATTAATATATTCTTTAATAAACGAATTGATTGATAAAATAATCTTTTCATAAATTTATTATGCGATGATTTGTACATTGATTCAAATTTTGTATGGCTATGTACACAGTTAAAATACATTTTCGAATGTTTTGCAATGGCAATAAAATAATAACAATAAAAAGACAGACCATTGTAAAAAATAAAATTACTTAAATTCAACTTAATTGAGACAATTTTTGAGCGACTTTATTTTATTACAAATAAAAGAATAAGCGGCTTTTTAACGATTATGTGATATTCCCATATCAGGCACATAATCCATTTTATTTATCTAAGCAAATAGTTAAGATTTCCGTTCTTAACTTTTTTGACTATTTTGATAACTATGTATTTAAAAGACGTAAACCGTATACATTCATGATTCGTTATAAACATCACTTTTACAATTCCAGTTAATACAAAGAAAAAGACTTTATGTGCAATGCACGCTGCACATCTATCTGAACTTTTTCTTCAACACTTGTATAAAAACTTATTTGTGATTATTAGCTTTAAAAGTGAACACCTTAGATAGAAAAATAAATTTTTCAAGCATGACTTACACATACTAATAAATAACATATAAAAACATTGAAAAATCTATTGCGGTATTTAAGATTGTGCTATCCCTATCCCAAGGAATTCACTTTTGGCCACAAATATTGCTGATAAAAATTCTTACTAATAATATCTTGACCCATTTTTCTTGAAAAATTATATCCTTATGATAAATAAATAGCGTAACAACCATAAAGAAAATGTCGAAAAATTTGCCCATTTGCCTTTTACAATTGGAATGATATATGCGTATATGTACACGTGTACAAATTAATAAATACGAAAGTGACTAAACAAATACAAGAAAAAATCGACTTGGCAATTTATTTCTTGTATTGTTTAATTAATCTTTTTATATGTTCCTATTTTGCATTTGAGCATTTTGCAATAATAACTTTTTAAATGGTGTCACCAGTAAATTGTAATAAACATCCCACTGCACCAAAATATCCCTGCATTCAAAAGATACAAAATTTGTTAAGTTTTTGTGTAATTAATAGAATAATCGAATGAAATAACTTATGTTTGACATACCTCGTGTTCCAAAAAGAGAGCTTTAAGTGTTCCCTTTGACCAGTAATCCATTGCAGATGCAAGTAACTTCATTGAAATAGGATTTACTCGTAAAAAGTTTCCAACAAAGACTACCTATAATTTAATTTTAAAAATTCGTACATATATTAGAAAATATTCGTGTTATATGAGAATAGAATTATTAAAATTATTTAACTTTGATTTAATTTTTTAAAACAAAAATTTTTTTAATTATCTTTTTATACCATGTAAATAAATCTACAGAAGTTTTTAGCCATTAAAAAAGATAATATATAAAATTAATTTTTTCAATTTTTGCTTTATTTAATTACAAGTGCATCAAACAATTTTAATTTTGTTGTATAATTTAAGATACAAGTCTTACCCTTTCAATTTTTTCATTAAGAGCGCACATCCTTGTTATTGAACCAATATTATTTGTAATCGTGACAAGGGTGGCTCTGGCGAGATCTTCCTTTGTTACAGCGTTTCTCCTGTCTTTAGAATTCATCTGACCGAAACTATAGACATCAACAAAACTTAAAATACGCATAATTGTTAGAAAAAGAAAAGACTACAAAGCCATCTACAAGAAGTAATTAGTGATGCAAATGTTAGCGAGGTGAGTGGCGAAAACAACGACCATTTCTTAAATATAAGATTAAAATTAAATAAAAAATTAGTATTAAGATTTATAAAGTAAATATTGCTAAAGAGTACTAAAATTAAAAAAAAAAAAAAAAAAATAACTAACATTGCATTAAGCCTAAAAACTAAAAATAATAGTATAGTTTATATTCCCATACGATATTTTTTAACGGAAATTATAATTATTTTATTAGTAAATAAAAAAGCTGTTTTTAAATCATTCATAAAACTATTGTGCTTGCAAAATTTTAATAATTTATAAAAATTTAAGTAAACAGAATAATTTAAAATTCAAAGTTTTAGTAGTTCATCTTTAATACCATAATAATTTTAGCATTGCAGAATCGAAAAGCTAACTATATACACATTTACAAATAATTTAAAAAAATAATCGATTAATAATTTTAGCATTGCAGAATTGAGAAGCTGACTAGGTGCATATTTACATATAAAATACATAAATATTTATAATAAAGAAAATGCTATATGATACTAATTAATGGAAGATGCGAGTATAGAAATTCATAGTTTAAATTATATTTACCTGCTTGCAACAAGATCTCCTGGTAAGTCGAAACGAGAGTAATCTCCTCCATAAATATCTCTGATCAACTTATCAACTCTAGTACTATCGCCGCTGGTCGCCAATTCTATTGCTTCCTCAAAAGTATTACAGCCAGTCAATAAACAGCATAATCCTAGAAATGTACCTCCACCCAAACTAAAATAATAGTATTTTATTATTTCAATTTATTTATGATAGATATATTTATGAAGTTTGTTTAGTTATTTAAATACGAATTTTCATATTTCTGAACTATCTAAGTTGTGGTAATTTAAATTTGTTTTTAAACACTAAAAAGTTACAGATTATTTAAATATGCACAATTAATTCTTTTCATTGATGATTATTATTTGAATTATTTTATTAATAATTATCTTATCTCTTGATACATTGATGATTAATTGTTGTAGATAAATATAACTATTTTTATAATCAAAGCAAAACTTGTATTAAATTCAATTTTAGTAAAAATTTCTAATTAACCTTTAGATTAACTTGCTTAATTGAAATTAAGCTATTGATAAAACGGATTTCTGTGTATAGATATAAATTAAAGTAAAATTTGTCGTTTTACTTTTTAATTTTCTTAACTTACCTAGTGCCACTTATCCTTTTGTAATCGTTTGGACCTTGAACAGCTAATATGCTAACACCAGAACCAATATTTACAAGCTAAAGTAAAGAAAAAAATTTCAAATTAGTTTGCAATATAAAAATGTTTAAATAATTAAATTCTGCGTACAGCTAAATTTACATAATTACATGTGCATCTTTTTATCTCGTTTGAAATTTAAAAATATTTATTTAAAATGTAAATAAAACAGTCTTGAATTTTCGCTTAAATCTTAATAAAATAAGAGTTAATTAATCAAGCTTAAAAATTTATAAAATAACTTTATTAAAGTAGAGAAAATCTGGAGCAACGAACCAAGAACGGATACGGCTGGGAGAAGTCGAAGGGCACTTTCTTGCACTTTTCGTCGTCAGTTGGATCGGCCCAGTAGTAACACTCGCAGGGATTGGTCATTTCGACATAGAGCATTCCTCGGATCAGGCTGTCAAGCTCGTCGAACTTTGCCAGGTTGAGGTTGACCTCCTTTTTAAAATTCTCCTCGAACTTGAAGGCGCCGCCGCCGGTCGCGCAGACGGTCGTCACGAGGTTGGCCATGCCCTTGGACTTGGCCAGTTTCAAAAAGTTGCCCATCTCGCACGTAGGAAATCTGATGAAGTGTAGGCTGCCCCGTCTGCCTCGTATGCAGACATCGTCCATCTGTAAAAAAATGTTTGATCAATTCATTTAATTTTTTTTTAAATTATTTATTCTTTACTAACTTTAATTTATTATTATTAAAAGAAAAAAAGTTTACAATTTATATTTAAATGATACTAAAAAATATAAAATTAAAAAAATTTTTTTGACAAATGAAAGAAATTTGCAGAGATGTAAAATTACCTGGAGGTGTGCATCTCGGTGACCAGTTTTTCCGTAAGCGGAATTCTTCGTCAAATATTGACGAATATTTTTTAACGTTTCAACTTCTGCGTCCGCCTCGTCTTTTGTTATGTATTTTGGTTCAAAATATACTAATTTACATAGGGTTCCGCCAATGTCCATACCGAACCATGGCATTGCTGAAATGTACAATTATTAAAGTAATGATGTAGATTTATAAAGAAAAGATATTTGAAAATCTAATAATGGATTTTGATTGATCTGTAAAAGAATTTATTTAGTATAAACTAGTAAATTTGTTTCACAGTTAAATAATTAAAGATTAAGAATTTTTTCAATTATAATTTAAAAAAAGCTTATGAAAGAGAATTATAAAGTGCAAATTGTCTTAAGCGTGGACATTTCACGCGTCAGCTGTGACGTAAATCGCTAATTATTCATGAATTTCGGCCCTCTACTTCGATCTAGCTTAAAATATCATGTAGGTATTAAAAGTAGTCTCTAGACTTCGATCTAGTTTAAAAATATAATGATAATTTAAAATTTTTAGAACCTGTTATCAATTTATTTTTCAAGATTATAAACTTTAGTATATAATTTTTAAAATTTTTTTTTACATAAGTTTGAAATTTTTAATAATGTATAAAATTATACAATACATTTTGAACATTTTATTTCACAAATAGATAAATGGAAGCTATCAAAATCCATCAAATAAACAATCCAATATCTTTTTCTGATCAATGTGTTTACTGGTGTTAAAAAGTTAAATTGGTAAGGAAAAATATCTGTTACAATCCAATCTACAATAAAATTTACTCTTGTTATCATCAATTACGTTATTTACTGCAAAACTTCAAATAACAATACATAGTTAGCACACTACAATCGTTATTACGTAATTAGGAGTAGAGGGGCTAGATAAGTTGTATGTAATAAAAATAAAGGTGTCTAATCCAAGCACACACATACAATTCCCAGACTCACAGGGTGGTGAGTTGTTCTTCGACTGCTTGACTGATACAGCCGCAGCATTCGTGTATCCATTTGAAGCCATGACCTCTTCATTAAGGCAGTTTTCACAGCTTTGTGGCCTCATATTTAATTTCTCCTAATGTTTTCATTGAAAACTTTAACTCAGCTAGATGCACAGCTGCAAAATAAAAACAGAAAATTAATATTATTATGATAATTGTAGTAAAGATAAGATAAACTTTATTAATTTTGTTGCCTAATGAATTATTCAAAAAAAGAAATGAATTATATTGAAAAATAGTCATTAATAAAAGTAATTTTTTTTATTTTTAAGGAAAAGTTAAAAAAGGTGACAATAATTAAAGTAAAACTTTTAAAAGAGGTTTTAGTAACTGTTTTTATTACTTATTTCAATTAAAATTAATAAAAAAAATTATGGAAAGCTTATAAAATACTTGCTTTAAATATTTGAATAAAAAAAAAAAAATAAATTAATAATATAAAGTATATGTATACTAAATCTATTCTTTTTTACATTATAACATATTTATTTCTTTTATTCAGACATTTCAAGCTTATAAGAGGAAGTGTAAAGTAAAGGTTAATTATTTATAATATGCGTAAAGAAATGTAGATAGACTCATTAGCATTTTCTTCTGGACAGTTGGGTAAGAAGATATTCGGATTGCAGGCAAATTTGCGTTTGGTTGTTGTTTTTAAAGTCAAACACATATTTAAAGAAGACCATAGATGTATAAATTTACATGTTAATGCACAATAGAAAGGTGAATATTTTGCTTAGTTTGGTACCAAAACTACCATTACTTCGAGTCTTTCATCAAAAATAGCTTTCAAGTAATTTACATAATGGTTAAAAGACCTGATCATTATGAAACATTGAAGAAAACATGGATTATCAAAATAATTTTTTTCTAGACTGTTGCTCTTGACATTTGACATTGCAGATAAGGTTAGTGCCGTGTGAGAAATGAAAAAAAAAGGGCATCTTACTTATCACTTGATCACCTACTTCACAAGATTTTTAAATTATGCTGAGTCAAGCATCAGACAATAACTGTATTATGGAATAGATCTTATATACAAATATAGTATAGTACTTGTACCTATGAATGTTTGAATAAAAAAGTAATTTAGAAATTTTAAAAACAACAAAATAAAATCAAGGAATTAAAAAAAAATTTTTTAAATAATTTTAGTTGAACAACATTAAGGTTGATTAAAAAAAAAAAAATCATTTATCAATGAGTAAAATTACTTGTGAAGAAATTTCCAGAAAGGAAGGAGACATCAGCAATTGTCGAAGAAATCAATGAAAAAAGCAATGTCAACACAGAGTGCATATCAAATCGAATGACGAAATTTTAAAAACTAACGAAACTCCAATCTACTCGAGTCAAAACTAAATATTACGCGGCGGTCCTGCACCGAAAGAATTCAGAAATCTTAAACTCCTACGCTTTGTACACATCAGAATTCAAAAATAATTATAATAATATAACTCACCCGATTTCACTTACGCCGATTACCAAGTTAGATAAACATTAACTAATACGCGCCTAATCTAACAACGAATTCGAAATTTCTCCGAATTTCCTCACTACAACTCAGCTCTAATCCCAAACTCTCACCACTGCTTAAAGCTACAACGCATTTAAAATCCTCTTCTAACAATATCAAGTACTTACACCTGCGTCGCGCGATACTCCAAAACTCCAGGCGAGAGCGCACCACTGGCCAATTAAAAAAAAAAAGGTAAATCAGCGATCAGCTGACGCACAGACGACGCACGAAATCAACACATCTGATAAGCCTTCTTTCTCACTTGTCAACAGCCGACACGGAGCAGAGCGCACTTTCCCCTTGTGAAAACCCGTACACCAGCACGAACTCTCGCATTCTACACCTGACAGTTGGCAGCTGCTTGAAAATCTATGTGATCAGAGTCAACAGAAACAATCCAGCAACACCAGCTTCTCAGTGCTCAAATATCCTTGAGCAAAGGTTCGACGCTACGCGTATTACAATGTCAAGAGAGCGGCACTACTCGAAGACGACGAGGACGACGAAAAAGCGGCCTGCTTAACGGGACCTGGGCGGCGGAATTTCTCCTCGCTCTCTCGCTGGTAAGTATATACACAGCTATATGCGTGCACGTACACACAGCCACAGAAAACTGGCGTGCGAGCGCGCGCGCGCGCGCGCGAAACCCGACGGCTATTGGAAAAGTATATAGCCAGTGGCGCGCGCGCGCAAAGAGGTGGGGATTACGCAAGGTGTAAAATCTCGAAAAGCGCCTCGCACGCGTCAACAGCTCCTCGGTCTTACAATATATCGAGAAATTAGAAAGAGACAGGCGAGAACAAAGTCCAAGTTTATATTGCGAGGAAAAGCTGTCCGGCGTTCAGCCTCGCTAAAGACAAACTAAGTACTCACCCGAGTCGGTCATCGTCGTGCGCGCTCCTCTGGCTCTCTGGCAGCAACATTCACCCACACACTAGCACACACATACACAGTTCAGGCCTATAGGTATACAAACTCTCCACAGGCTACTTAGTATCACGCTTAGCCTATAACACAGACGTAGAGAGCAGCACGCACGCAGAGCCAGAAATACACGAGCGCGCGAGTCAGTGACGTTTATCGGTTACTCGGCGATTTTGCTGCGTGCGTGCTAGACGCACACGCGCAGGCTGCTGATCTCGCGCGCGCCGCCGCCGCCGCCAGCCGCTCAATGGAGGGGCGAGTGCCGCCGCGCCGCGAGCGCGAATTATTGGCCGAGCAGCCAGCCGCGCATCATCCGATCGCCGTCGCGCTGGTGTTCGTTTTTTTCGAGAGAGAGAGAGAGAGAGAGAGAGAGAGGCAGGGCTGGCTGGTGTGCCGTGAGTCACGATAATCGCGCGACTGCGCCGACTCGGGAGGTTGATGGTGTGAGTGTGAGGGGGCCAGCTGTGTGGTGTGATGTGTGTTGTTTGTGGGGTAAGGTTGCTGTGTGGGTGGGTGTTTTGTGCGGCGCGCACGGCGCACGTGCGGGGGCGCTTGTTTGGGTTCGAGTGCACTTTGAGTGCGATGCGCCGAGGTGAGCGCGGAAGGTTGATGGTTCGGTGGATTTTTGTTTTGGATGGGGTTGATGAATGAATTTTGTTTTTTGGTCGTAATTGATTTTGTAGGTGGATTGAGGATGTTGGATAGATTTTGAATTTGTCTGAACAATTAGACATTTAACTATTTGTAGCTTAGTGAAGCTTTTAATTAATTTTATGACTACACCAATTGACCTGATCAATTGGGGAGTTTTGACTAATGATAAAAAATGATACTTTTAGTACGTAGTATTCAAACTTTAATACAAGTAATACAAAAAGTCTGTCAGCTGTTTGCGAAATGACTTGCGGCCTCGTAAATAAAAAACGGATATTATAAAAATCGTCAAAAAATTTGTCATTGGATCTGACCGCAGTAAATTAGCTTGATTGTCTAAGCTATCAAATAGATTTATAGTACTTGAATTTTTCCGCAATTAACATTCCGGTACAAATTAGAGACAATTTAACCATATAGATAAATTTTGGAGCAATCAAAACTGTATGTACATATAAGTAATATAAAATGCTCCAAATCAGTTTTGCAAATCCTAGTGAAATTGGTATGAGGAATTTTAAAGAAAACTCATTCAAATTTCATTATTTTTTAACGAAAAGTACCCTAAGAAGAAGTTGTAATTACTTCTAACAATTAAAGCCATCAAAAAATTAAATATTGATGGATGCCCCATTTTAACTTAGACAGCTGAATAACTTAAAAAATTGCAATGTGATCAAAGAATGCTTTCAAAAGTTGTTGGGTATTGAGGGCTGATTTTTCTATGACCTTAAACATGTTCTTGACCCTTCATTTTCAAGTTCATTTGAAGGTCAACTTTCGTTTTTTAAATAAAATCCCCTATTTTTGACCCCGGATTTTGAAAGAGCGCGAAATTAATTAACAGCTCATCTGGACGTAAAATTTCGCGTTTTTTCAGAATGCTGCTGTTTCATTGTTTGATTATATTGCAATTTTTCAAGTTATTCAGCTGTCTAAGTTAAAATGGGACACCCTGTATAATAATTTTTATAATTTTTGTAATTAACCTTACAATTCCTAATATTCAGGTTATTTTTTCGTATAATGAGCTACTACCTGTTAGATTAATAAGTAAATAAATACAAAAACATTTAAAAATTTTCATTAGTCTTCTATGTTATAAAATTGTGTTTAACAAACGATCTCAAACGTAACATAAAAATCGTACTTACTTAAAAAGTTGAAATTTAAAGGAATTCTTATTGTAATTTTATTCTGTTTCACTGCTCATATTTTTTAAAAACAATAACAAAAAACATTGATACGATAAATTATTAATCAACCATATTTTTAGATTATTATACCGTGTAACTGCATATGTAATTAAACGTCTGTGAGAATTTGTTAAAAATAAGCCTTTAGATCGTGTATTTTTAAACGGGAACGTGTATTATAACAGTACTTAATTATGCTTATCTGTATACGTATTATTGTACACACACATAGATTAAATTACTTAAGGTGACTTGACAATTTGCATTTTCCTGGAATAGGATGTAGCTTTTTTTTATGCATAAGTAATTATTCTCGGCGAGGTACTGCGTAATATTTTTTTGTCGATTTAATTTTTTTACAACTGTATATTTCGTTGCACAATTATCTGGAAAGAATATATAGCAGTGATACAAAACTTTTTCTTGTAAAATAACACTAAAATTATTACAATTAATTTTTTCGAAAATTTTAATTCTTTTTAAAAATCTTGGAAGTTATATAGTTTTTAAAAATATATTTCTGAAAAGTGTATTCTTATCACAGAGATCTTATATTTAACTATTTGCAATTAGAAATATGAACTTTGAAACAATCCTACATTATATCATACTAAAGGTGGTATAATGATACAGATGGACAGTCTGAGGTCGTTAATATTTTTCGCTAGTAGATATAATTTTAGACTACAATTTATGATTCTAAATAAGATATCTAAAACCGAGAATGTGTTTCATCGTCATTCTTGCGTTATAAAACTTATTAATTAACAAGTAACAATTACATCACCGATATACTTAAATCCAACATCATACACCTTAATCTCACCTATTATCAAATTATTAATCCTCTCCCAGATAAAACTCTCAACCAAACTCTTATCAAACTACTCTAATCCAATTTTTTCTCTTCAACAATCGCGCAACCGGTAACACACCTATACATCACCAACATCAAATCAATTGCAAAAAACAAAAACAGCCGACCGTCAACAATATTATAAAACCTCGCGCTCGTCTATATAACCTGTTCCCCTAAGATCTGCAAAAAGCCAGGCGTTCATCAATAAAAGCAAAAAAATGGATGTTATGCTGCAATTCCACGATGCTAAACACGTGTGCGACGTTCCCAACGGACTTCATGAACTCTGCGCGGACATATCGCGAGAGGTCAGTGGGTATTTTTTATTCTTCATCCACGTATCTTAGGTAATCGTTGCTAGCCGACTTTTTTCTCTCTCTCTTTCTCGGCTGATTTTTCATTGCGTTTGTAATAAAGGAGAAGGAGGAAAAGTTTCGCGATTATGCTAGTTTCGATTGTGGATGGCTACTTGACGGATACGTAAAGTAGGCTTTGATGAATATTTATACCTGATAGGTTATTCGAGTGCAACCGGAAGATATGTATTGCTTCATAGCTGAGTACTTGGACGCGCTTTTGATCACTCGGGAAAATACTAAAGGTAAGGATTAATTTTAAAATAGATTTAGTAATTAACGGCCTTAAAGAACGTACACTTTTTTATTTTCATTCTACCTCGCCTATTTTTCTGCGGCAATAACATTGCATTAGTCTCGAGGACAATATATTTTCAAAACGCAAACCTGAATGATCATCAATCACTAATCAACTCGCATATAAATAAAACAATCTCTAATCAAGCGTAAAATCTTTATATACCACATTTCGATAATCGCAGCAACAAAAATATCTCATATCAAATTTTTTTATTCTCAAGTCGCCATGCGAGTCGTCCAGAGCATCATGCTGGAAAGCGAGAAAATAATCGAGATCCTGAGCGGCACTGGCCTTGCGCTGGAGGAGATAGCCGCGGCGGCGCCGCGATTACAAGTTCATTATTCACTATTATTTATAAATATACTTTTTATTGTTTTTTACGTACTGCTTGTGAGTCATGCGTAAAAAGGTGAGTCTTTATACTCTGGACTTTTGTTTTTTTTGTTGATTAGAAGGCGTTCAGGGCCTATTTGGATGCGATCGACGCGCAGAAGAAGGAGTGCGGCTGCATTGATGGTAAAGTTTTTGTTATTATGTTTGTTAGTGTCATATTATTATGTAAATAATGGATATCGCGAGTTGGGGTAGTTTGAGTTTGGTGAATTGGAAAGCTTTATAAATTAGTTTGATATTCTTTTGTATTCATAAAAATTTAAAGATATTTTAGCGTTTTATAATTAGAATACTTAAAGTTTTTAATGACGTAGATAAGAAAAAACAATTAGTTACTGTGTAATCATTTTGAAGTGCATTCGCTGTTATACTCGAAAAAGAAAGTGGGAAAAAGTAGCACTAAGAGACTAAAACGTATAACAGTTAATGTTAAAAGTGTATAAATAATCTATTCTAGAGTACGCTCTAATTATAATAACCATTTCTAAATTTTATTTTATAATTTAAATTGCCTATTTCTTTAAAACGACGGTTTAATTTTACCGAAACGTTGACTTCATGACAGTTTAAATAAAACTGATATTAAATAATAACTTGGTTCAGCAAAGATGAATCATTTCTATATTCTTTGCTAATTACAATAAATTTACTTGGTACTTGAATATTTTTATGTACTCTGTAAATTTCAAATAGTGCAAAATGCTCCACTAAATAGTGGACTTGCCAGTATCAAATAGTAAAAAATTCACTACTTTATCATTAATATTCACTAATTTATCATGAATATTCATTAATTAAATCGGGAATTGATAGTGGGAATTCCACTAAATATGTAGTATACTTAGTGGAGCATTCTGCACTATTTAAAATTTACAGAGTATGTATTTAAAAAATACAAATTAATAAATACCCAAGTATGCAGCAAGAAAGATAAAAAATAATGCCTCGTAGATATATCATTATGAAAAAGAATCCTCATAATCTCTCGCCATTAAGGTCGGTTGATAATACTTACATGTAGCCCGCCTTTCATTTCAAACGCAATTATATGATCATATTACGTTTAGAAGCATTTCTGAAACTGATTTGTAATAATATGCGTGATACAATATTATCTATCACATAATATTACTTGAGACATCAATATTCCCATTCTGCCAATTCGAAAAAAAAAAGAAATTAAATACGATGCGTAAATTCTAATAATCTTAAACTATACTACTCGGCATCATCAACATTTTTAGCAAGCCTCTATCAATAGACCTAGCACAGCAGCGATCAATTAATTTATTGCACATAATTTTGAAAACGTATATCACATGACGTACACCCTACACGTATACACAAAACTTAATTTTGGCCTTCGAGCAATATCCGACAATTATTTGCAACAGACGACACCGAGATAGACTGCGACAGCGAGATATCTATTTGTAAAATCCTAAGACAAACCGGAGCTAGCTACGATGAGGCTTGGTGCGCCGCAGTCAAGATCCAAGTAATTAATCATCCATGCAAATATCACTTCCACCTTTCAATCATATCTTATATTTTCCTTCCGCATTTGAAAAAAAAAATAATAATAAAGAAACAATAAATAAAAAGCAAAAGAAAAAAGTCGCAAAGTAGGCACTCGTTTAAACTGACCTTCTTGAATTTCGTCCGCGGCAGGCATTATTCCGAGGCCATAGAGAAAGAATGTCTCTTGCCGAGAAGAGGGGCCAAGTTCAATGGCAGAGAGCGGCTCTGAACACTATGGAAATTTTACGAAAGGCCGGAATAACGCAAATCGAAGCCACGCGCGCCGCTATAACCATCCAAGTATGCGCTCGAATATTAAGGTTTACGGTTTTTTTTCGAACCGTTCGAAAATAATTTACATTTTATATTTCCTACCTTTTTGAAATTTTATAATAAAAGGAGTTTTTTGCTTTTTCAGGCGGCTTACCGGGGTTATTATTTCAGGAAGAATCTGAGGATAGAACTAGGCAATATTTTTCTATTTCCAATATCTATTTGATTACCGATTTTGTGCTAATGTTTTTCTATTATTATAGAACGTATGGCAGAGTTCCGTAGGAAAGAAAAAGCTGAGATGGACGATTGGTTCAGGATGATGTTCGAGAATTCCGGCATCACGATCGAACGAGCCAATAGGGCAGCGACTACCATTCAGGTTGTTTCGCTACAACATCCTTGCTTTTTTATCCTTGCTTTTCTCCAAAAAAATCAATTTAACAACCAACGCTCTCGCGTGCTACTTATCTCACCCTATTAGAATTTGATTATACGCATTCTCTCAATCCTTGCTGCTTTAATCGCCTCACTTATAGAATCCTTCACCCAAGTCTACACCTTCAACTTTAAACACGCACACAATCCAGACCTCCATCCTTTCAACACACAACGCAATCGCGTACGAAATCAACTCGGTGCAAAGGTCAAAGTTTAGCCTTGCCGAACCAGCTCTTTCTAACGTGTCTCATAAATTTTCCGGCAGCTCGTGCATTATTCACCCACCTCTGACCACAATGTCTAAACCTTTTCTCCTTAGGTAGCTTGGAGGGAATACCTGAAGCACAAGTACGGAGACAAGCGAAGGGACAATATGATCAGTACGTCAAGGGCATCGAGTCTTAAATCTCCGCGGGAGAAGGTGACGAGCGCGAGGGACCTGGACAAGACGAGCGACTCTTCCAAGGTGTCGACGCTGAGGAGCGAGCTAGTTTGCCGGGGTGATTCCGATGGTACTATAATTACACTTAACGATCCTATTTCAAAGTCGTGATTGTCTCAGTAAGCTGGTATCACAATGCGAACCTTTCGCATCTCCACTTTTATCGGCGTACATAGACGAGTCCGACGTGCAGACAAAGTCGGTGAAATTCGGCGGATCGATACCCATATCAACTACCACCCAGGAGGTGTCTACGGATGAGACGGAGAAGCACACGGTGGTTGACGAGGAGACGGAGGTAGAGATAATAATGGCGAGTCCAAGCAAGATCCGGTTCGTCGATGTGGACGCGAAAAGCGATCACGACGTGGAAGTCATTCAAGTATCAGATGAGCCGGTGACGGATACGGAACAGCAGGTGGAAGTTAAGGAAGAGACGACGGATGTGGACTTTACGGATGAGACGGATGTGGAAGTTAAAAAGGAATCAGAGGAGGAAGTTAAGAAGGAATCAGACGTGGAAGAGAAGAAGGAATCAGACGTGGAAGTTAAGGAAGAACAGGAAAGTGACGCTAAGGAGGCGGAGGGTGATGAGCATGTTGAAGAAGGGGCGAGTGAGGCTACGGTTAAGGAGGAGCCGAAGGAGGAATGAGTTTTGTTAGTTTGTTAGGATTAATTTGTTGAGTTGTGGTCTTATGTGGGTATAGCTTCTTCTGGTATTTTTAACTGGAGGGTAGGTGATTTTGCAAAGCATGTTTACAAGTCTGATATGTGCATGGTTTAACGTGATAAAATAAAAGACGTAATTGATATATTCGTCAGTTTTTACGACTCAACTCTCACGTCTTAACTATACAGCTTAAAATAATGATACACAAGCATTGAATACTAAAAAGACATTTATATATAAAAATAAAGCTATAATAACACCACTCAACCAAGTATACTCTAAAACACTATCAAAACTCTAAAAAAAAAAACTCAACACCCATCAATGCGAGTCTCCACATCTGCCATAAACCCTCCTACGAAGCTTACGACGATCCTTATCTCTCTCCTCTCCGTAAATCTCGTTATAATCCACCTGCTCTCGTCTGCGCTGCCTCCTGTGTCTACTGTAATGACGGCTCGTCGCGTACTTCTCCTGTAAAATAGACAAGGAATCCTTGTGCGCTAGGCCATTCGAAGTCGAGCCGTCCTCGTCCTCGTCGTCGCGGTACTCGTCGTTTTCGTAGTGTAAAGATGCCGTGAAGATGCCAGAATCACGCGAGCAGCTGTCCATGCGGCTGGGACTGCGGAAGCGTCGAGTGCAGGTTGTGGTTACGGTGCATTTCCTACGACGGTGGGAGGTTAATGGTCTTGAGTGGCTGGTTGGTTCTTGGATCGGAGCGAGATGCCTATAGTTGTAATTTTTAGTTATGAATGAAATTAAGGGACGGTAAATTTTATAACGACGTCTGAGTACCAGTCAGAGCAGCAGCGGGAACAGCAGTGATACCGACAACAGCAGCAGCAGCAACAGCAACAGCAATGACGGCAGCAGGGAGCATAGTAAGGACAGTTTGGCGAATGCAGCCTGGTGCTATCGTCATAGGCGTAATCTGACGAAGCACGATATGAGTGCGTAGGTGATCGTGATGATCGCGATTTATTTTTGCACCGGTGCTTTCTTCTTCGTTGAGGGGGAGCTGAATCGTGGGATTTGGCCGGCAAACTGTATACTTTGGATCTTTGCTCGTCCGAATCTGTGGAGCAATGAGTTTTTGGATTTATCGGTATTTTTTTTTTTTACTAGCCAAAATCGAGATTATCTGCAAGCTGATGTTAGATTTAAATAGGACCTAGTTAAATAAAGTATTAGACATCGTGGTTAGCCTCCGAATTTAAGTTTTCTATTTAAATTTTTACTCGAGCTTAAGCGGAAGTTAACGATATATCTGAGTACATTATTGTAGGTACCTAAATTATTGTAATGATCCGAATCTTCTTTCCAAAACAGCCGATAATCAGCAACATGACTCTCGGACAATGTGAAATTGTCTTGATCGATCGTCGAAGTGAATTGGTCAATGAAAGTACTAGAATAGCAGACAGACAAAAGTGTTCTTTAAAATTAGGTCACCGACAAGCGATGCAGATTAATTATCAATACTTGTGCGAATCAGAAAAACTTTTAGAGCTAAAGTATTAATATAGTTTTTTCTTGCTTTTTGCTAATTTAAATCTTCAATTATTATTTCTAAATACAATCAAATTAATAAAATAATAATTTCATTAAATAAAAAAAATTGTTTAGAGTCCTTCGTTACGCTAAATCCTCTACAAATAATTAGCAAAGTACTTTTTCGAATTTACTTCGTCCGGTAAAGGTCGCCGTTCATCGTAATTACTTCTAAAATTATCTTCGCCCTTGAAAACCGTAACGCTAAACGACGTGTCCTCCAATGTAGTATTTCCATAATCATCATGATTTCGCTGACATTCATCGTGAAGACTATCGACATTTTCAGAGATTCTTACAGACTCGAGATCATCGACCAGTGTTGACTCTAACTGCTCTGTCATTGTGTTTTCGTAACTCGTGTTATCGATCGACGTCTCTTGGATATCCTCAGGACTTATTGATGAATCTTCGTTCTGGAGATGGAAAGCAATTATTTTTAATACAGCTCGGTGAATTATTAGCGAGCAGCGAAGCTCTGCGGTAAATCTGCAATAAGCTGTGCTACCTTGGACAATTATTAATAAGCATCTAAATTTTTTTAAATAAAATTTTTGTCTGATCTAAAGCATAGCAATCTACACGTGCTCGATATGCGTTAGGTATATATACAACTTTTAATGAGTTACCGAAACACTAATATTTACTTCGGAGCTTTCACAATCTTTATTGGCAGGGGCGTCGATTCCAAAATTTTTTGGAAACCTTTGCCTAGCCTTTTGGAAGGCCATGGATATAGCCGTGCGGGAGTTTGAAGGAGCTACGCTCTCCGACATAGTAGTCTCGACGATCTTACACCGACTAACCATGAAAAATGATCTTCTTTTACGATCGAGCGACTTTGCGCAAAGTTTATATAGGTATATTAATAAAAAAAAATTAAGTTTGAGTTTTAAGCCACGTGCATGCTCTCGCGTGTTTTCTGTTTGCAGCCTGTTTCAGGGCTGTATGTGGCAAACGTTTGGAAAGAGGATTCGAGAGAAAAATTGATGAATGAAATTTGTGATTGGTAGAGTTATAACTTTAAAGCCGCTTAAATCTTTGGTAACATATTTTTAAAATTCGAATCTATTTTAGAATTTTTAGCATTGAGGCAGGTTTTTAAGAAAATTTTACTGGTATCGCAATTTTCTAGGAATGTGGAGATAAGTACAAACTTGGAATAAAATAAAATTTTATTTTTTCTAAAAATTTAATATTTGAAAGCTTTTAATTAAATCACGAAATGGCTTTATTGTTTTATTTCAAACTCTGATAGTCGAGGTGCCAAGAAGCCTGCCTCGACTAAAAATATTCCAAAAATTTTATAAATTAATACAAAAATTATAAAATTACAAACAAAAAAAAATTCAGTTTAAACGTGGCTTAATAATACATGACGATGTTATAAATGAGACTGATGAGAAAATATCAATCGTTATCGGAAAGAAATAATCGCAAAATCATTGTCTCAGATGGTGCGTAAGCAGAAAAATGCATGCGCGTTGTCCATATGAGCATGATTCAAATTAAAGATATGCATGGGAACCATTAGCTTATTGAGAAAGGTATCTCTCAGCATGAAAAAGTAAGGACCTAGGTTCAATACTTAGTCGTGTATGAACACAATGTACATACATACATAAAAAATATTAAAATGTACTTTAATGTACCATTTTGGAATGCAACATATTTTACGATTTGTTTAAGGGCGATTTTATATCTATTGCTAAAATAAAAGTAAAAGAAAATAATATTATTTAAATTTAAAATGTGTTTTGAAATCAAGCATATATACCCACTATATTAATATACAAATTACGATGAAATTTTTTTTAACATAGCTTTATCTCTAAAAATAATACCGCTAACACTATTAATCTTACTGGCTTTTGTTTTCTAATATTTTCATCTGTGATATACTAGTTTTTTACGAAAATTCTAAAAAACACTTTTACATAATTCATTCAAATATCATTCTTCCAGATGCTTTGCCTATCTATGCTATATCAAATGTATGTGCTAAAATTTCAAATAATATATTTCAAGTTTGTGGCCCGCAACGGATCTCAAGATTTTTCTGACGTATATATAAAACTCATTAAAATCAACTTAATTTATATATTTAAGGGAATTCTAAATAAATCGCAAACACGTAAACATGCAAAGTTTTTTTTTAAAGATATAGATATATATATATATTAGACGTTGCCTGTTCAGGAGAACTTAAATAAAAGAACTAATTTAAATAATTATTAATTTCATTATCAAATAAAGTTTATTTAAATTGTTAAAATAAGAATATTTAAAGTTAAAAAACGTCTTAGAAATAAACATTTTCAAAAAGTTTTTCGTAAAAAAAAATTAGACAATCATTTCTTCTAATTCGTCGATATACTTTATCTGCATATTTAATTTTTAATTATAATTGGTGAAACTTTTTGTCTGAAAAGATAGTAACGCCTTTATTAATTACTTTTAACCATTATTGAATAATATTCTTTAAAAACTTTTTAGTATTTTTTATTTAGTTCATAATTAATTTTTATAATTACAAAACATATGATTTTAAATTTTGAAGTGGAACTGCGAAACTGGTTAAATACTTAGGGCCAAACTTTTACATCATAGTTTAACTTTAACTTATAGGTAGACCAATTTAATTTAAAAAAAATAAAGCATTTAATTAAAGCATAACAATTCTATAATAGTTTAATTTTTTGCTTAGACACTGACCTTTGTAAAGCTTGATTATAATGTATGCACACATACAAACATTTTACTTTTTACATAGCAGGAATTTAAATGGGAATAGAATAGTTCCTAATTTATCGGAAAAATACCCTAAGACATCGAAATCGTACGAACATAAAATAAACAAAAATAATCATGAAAATTCGATAAATTTCACGAAAGTACTCAACAAGAGAAAACAAGCAATTATATATTTCCTTAAATTGGGATTCAAATTATTAATTAAGTTTAAAGAAGAAAAAATTGTAATTTAAAAAAATCCTAAAAATAGGTTGCAATTGATGTGACTGCAACTCTCATAATTAGAAGATAAAAATAAATTTCTTGGATTGACTTAATTTTATTTTTTCACTATCGAAATATAAAATACAATTCGATAACAATATACTGATCAATAAATAAAATGTCGCACCCAAAACATGTTTTAGTATTTTCTTTTGGCCGTGCAAGAACTGCGCTCCAAGAAAATGCAACACTAAATACGGTCACGTATGTTATCGTTGAAGATTTTCGAGTTTAATCAGGCTTCATTATTTTTAATAAGTGATCAACTTAAAAGTAAAGCGCATCTGTACAAACTGACTATAACTCGAACTTCCCCAATTATATTATCTACAAACTTGACTTTCCTTAATTTTAAGTTCAGAGAATTGCCGTAAGTTTTTTCATCTTCTTCGCTCAATGGCAACAGAATTAACCTGCTTATTACTTAATGCAACGGTTAAGCCGTCGATTATTATTTATGTACAAAAAATATAATAATCAATAAGCTGTTCATTAAATACAAAATCAATCTACAAATATTACAGTTTTTTCCTTTTACATAAACTATAATCTCAGTATTTTTTCGCATATTCACTCACAAAAAACTTTTATTTAATTTGGCCTGAGAACTTTTCTTTGTTCTTTATTCGAAATTTTCTTGAAAGTTACAAGAAAATACATACATAAAGCATTCCACTAGTGCAGTTCTGCTTTTATCACATCATAATGAAAGAACTTCTTTTTGCTCTACAAAATTAATTTAACAACATTAAAAAACAAAAATTCAATTAATCGTTTAGAGGAGCTCGGCCTTATTTAAGAGTACAGCGCTGTAATAAACCTAAATACGCATATATACAAATATATTCTATGTAAAAATATCGTTTAAACAATCCGTTTCGAAGCTAGCGAGTTAAGCGGCGATATGATCGCGTGGAACAAATAAACGCGAGTCGTAAAAAACGTTGCTGTCTACACTGATTCGCATTTCTTACCCAGCATAAGGAAAAGATTATGTTCTTTTGGTTCTCCATTGACAATATCATTATTAACCAGACATGGACGCCCCAACAAGAAACTTTTTAAAAGTTTTTAATGTCTATCCCTTCAAGACTTTTACATATGGGATATGTAGAGTTATAAAGTAAACTAAGGAAAAAAAAATGAAAAATAATTACAAGAACTTCAAAAACGAGACTTTTTGACTAAATTTTGCAGTACAAAATTTTAAAGTTAAATTTCATAACAATTAAACTGAATTTTGTACTGAAAATAAATAAAATTTCATTCATTTCAATAACCACTTGATTTATTCAAGACTATTTTTTATTTAAAAATTTTTGTAAAGTATCTTTCTTAATGAAATTCAATAAAGTATTTAAAGAATTTAAAGAACGATATTAATTCACTTTTATTAGTAAAATAGCTTCTATTTTTATTTGAATAAAAGCTTTTTAGTTTTAAAGTTTTTATTGTACACGTGCATAAAAAATAAAAAAAAAATGCTTTTTAAAGAATTTTTATACGTTAGGCACTAAATATCAATATCTACCAAGTCCACAATAAAGAGATTTAAGAAAAATATGTGTAAGGAATCTTAAAATGTATACACTTTAGAATATCTCTGACTATTCTATATTTTAATCTTAGCGCTTTTTAATAACTTATCTTTAAACACACTTATCAGCCATGCAGGTTATTGCACATAGTTTATGTAAATAGTTTTATGATTATTGCAATCTTTTTCTGGACTTGAAAGGTATTGATCTTAAATCCTATAATATTCGCATTTTAAATTAGGAATTTTTTGATTTAATTGCTAGTTTGGGTTTTAATTAAGTATATGTACAGGTAATAACTTTCTAAATAACCAAAGTTTTTCTGAATTATTAGTAGAGTACATATTTGCTAACAAAATGCACTCATTTGGCTCTTAGAGGTTACAAAAATAGTTCATAATGTACAATACATAATACACAAAGTCTCGTTTTTAAATTTACTTAATTTTATGGTAATTTTTTAATAATTTAACAAATTCAGAAAACAACAGAGTGTTTAAGTAATGTTTAAGTACATATTTTTCTACACATTGATACTTTTCCATTAGTTTCAAAAAAATTTTTATAATTAGCTTTTTCTATTATCTTAAGATTTTGCGACTAGTACTCGAAAACATTTGACATTTTAGTTATTTGTTCAATTAGTAAATACGAAAATATAAATTTTTACTACAATGTTATTGAAATTATCGAATTTGTAACGCTTAACGTTCAGAAATTCAAGAGCTTTCGTTGTTACAATATCACGAATGCATTCATGATTGTGCGATATACAAGTTATAAACCTTCTGACACACTTCGAAAACACAAAAATAAAGTACTTAGTATCGCTAAAATAATAAAAATTGCAAATTAAAGATCAATCAAAAACCAATTTTCAATTCACGGTACCTTTTTTTATATATCAACAAAATTTTAATCGGTTAAGTTTTTACTAACATCTCTGCTTACTGTTAAAATCTCTGAGTATAAAATTCCATGTTAAAATATTGCGATTGAAACACCGCAATAAAAAGTGTGGTAAAGGTAAACAAGAAACCACATACTTATGGAATATATTTTTACCTCACAGATAGTGAAAATATTATTTGTTGCCAAATATAAATTGACTACTTATGATTTATCCATTCATAACAATAACACGTTCGTACTGTTTTTGTAACAACTTTTTTATAATGACGAAATATTTTTGTGCATCTAATATTTTTACATTTAATGCTAAAAATCATTTTCTTGATTTTCAAGTTTATTTCCATATCATTAAATTATTCAATTTGAGTTGAAATTTCATTATTCACAGTCAAAGAAGTATTATCTTTGAAGAGTTTAATAATTCTGAATTATTTTTAATTGTCCCCACTTGCCGTCCACTTCGTTTGGTGGGTACTTGATCAGAAATTGCTGTAAGACATTTTCAATTTTTATACAGAGTTCAGGTTCGACTATTATTTTACTTGCTAATATCAATATTTTGATTATACGATTGCTTTTACTCTACAGTCTCAGCACTAAATGATATAATCAACGTAAGATGAATAAATAATTCAGCAAGATAGACCAAGAGAAAATCGTGTAAAAATGCTTTTTGAATTTGCTTTGTCAATCCTTAATTGAAACATTTGATCAATCAAGCTTACAAAAAAGCACTTTTCCAGAAACATCTTAATCTCATGCTTATTTTCAAATTGACATTAATATATAAAAACTACTATTACTAAAAAAAATCCATTCAATAACTCGGTCAGATAATACTCCTCGAACGAGAGAAGCCCGATCTTTTGTCGAACCTTCACAAGCGAACCGTTTAAGGCGCCTATCGACAAGAACGTTATTAACGCAAGTTCGATTCAAACCTCCGCTGCTCGAGCGACGCATCAATGAGCTTTGCCGTCGGCAAATTGCCGGCGTCCATGTCTGGACCTACGCCTACTCGTCAGTTAATTCATCCAGGGTGGCGCTGAAGTGGCCGGAGACTGGAGGCTCTGCGAGATCGGCACCTGGTGATGGTGATGGGGATGGTGTTGATGGTGTTGCTGATGATGATGATGATGATAGCGCTGCATCGGACCGCCACCACCGCCACCACCTCGCTGCTGCTGCCTGGACTGGGTATACGTGGGCGGTGAGGGCGGCGGCGGAGGTGGATTGCAGATCGAATGGACGAGTGGTGGGAGCGCCGAATTCGGTGGCGCCGGGCGCTTCATTTGCCCGTAGGGTGACATACCGTGGTGATGGTGGTTGTAATCGAGACCTGCTGCGCTTACCGGATGCTCTGCCAGCGCGCCTTGACTAGGTGATCGGCTCCCGTCGGCCCCTGAAACATAAAAAGAATGCTGCTCTTGCTGACTCGGCGAGGGACGAGAGGTGATGCTGATGCAGGGAGCCAGTTCGATCGATATGATTCTTTTAATTTCAAATTTTTTATGACTACAGTGTTCGTTATATTGTGAATTTTAGCTAGAAGTATGTTTTTTTTTTGTATATGTATTGTAATTCCAAAAAAATATATTTTCAACATTCTAAATAAACTGTAACTTAATGTGTAATCAACAAATGCTTTGAAAAACTTGAGTTATTTTTTGTTATTTTAAGAAAAATGTATTTTTAAATTTTTATTATACAACTTTGAAACGAGGTTACTTCAGACCTAATAATCATACTAATAATGGCAAATAAAAGCTTGTTTTCTTTTTTTCAATTTCTTTCATTCTTTTTTCTTTTTAATCACTTTTCTAGATTGGATATATTTGGGAGAGAGACATCTTTTTTGTATTAAATTGGATAACTTCTTTAGAATACTTTTTGATTATTGAGAAAAACGTTGATAAAACTAGCTAAATTTATATATAACAAAACTATCTAAAGAAATTCATCTGTGAATAGAATCATGAAATTGTTCTATATTCAATTTTTTACTTAAAGAAAATGAAAAAAATAAAATAAAAAATAAAAATTATTTTGTATAAAAATAGTAAGAGTAAAGTGCTATAGTATATTATTAAATTGTTAATTAAATTTAATATAATGTATTAATTCTAATGCAATGTACATTAGCCTGTCTATTATCGTATCGACAATTATGTTTTAAAAAATGATCGAACAACCTCCAAAACTTTTCAAAGGAATGTGAAAGGATACCGGCAATTCTCCATTATCAACAGAAAATATCAATCTCAAGTTCACAAAGAAAATGTTTCCAAAAAATGCATAAACGCAAGACTTGTACACCGGCTCACATCCTTTCGCAACCCTTCGAACGATTGAAAAAAATGTAGAAGTTGTGTACCTTGAAGTCTCTTTTCTTTTTTATTTTGGAATATTTACCCTGAACAAGTCTGAGCTGCGGCCGGGGCGGCAGAGCCAGGGGACCACGGGGCCCGCCCGGATGGTAGGGCACGGGCCCATGTGGATGGGGCGGCTCGTCGCGCGGGGGCGGCGGAGGCGGCCTGTTCGGCGGAAAGCGCGGCCCGAAGTGCCCCTGATGCCAGGGAGTCTGCTGCTGAGGTGGCGGCGGCGGCGGAGCCAGCCCCATAGGATGAGAGACAGGCGTCGGAGCCGGAGGCGGTGGGCCTATATTGCGGCCGTGTTCACCGTTCATCGGTGGCTGTTCGCAACCTGAACAAAAAAGATTTGATTTAGTTTTTCATTTTTCTTGGAATAAGATATTCTTATTTTAGGTTTGATAAGCAATGTGTCTATAAAAATTAATTTTGCATTTGCTTTGATAAGAAAAGTTTATAAACTACAAAATTAAGATGATAAAGTATAAGTTAGTAACTTAAAATTTTTTATTAAGTTATTAGTGAATGAAAATAAAAAATATTTTACGAATTTTTTAAAATGGAATACTACTGTAAAAAGAAGCATTCTCTTTTCTTATTGTATTGATTTTCTTAGTAACACACGTTGGTCTGTATGAATACAAAATAGGATACATTCAATTTTAAAATTGAATTTGACCCTTCGTTGAATAAAACAACCCGAAAATCCTGTGACAGGATAAATTAAAAAATTTATATAAAAAAATTGTTACGTAAACTTACCTGGGTTATGGCCAGTAAACTGTTGACCCATGTTACGCCTTTCATCTGCACGTAAAAGAATTATATATATTAGCACAAACGAATCATAACAATTTCATTAAATAAACACATAGATAGACATTCTTGAGAGTGAAAAATGTATACGCTAACAAGCTAAGATTGTATCGTGCATGAAACTGCTTTCTCCTGCTCTGTGCTTCGCTCAAGGCAGATTTCTCGTTCCTAAATGTATGGGAGAACAAAAAAATAAATAATTTAATTGCATCTACAATTTTTCATCCAGCAAAACAAAAAGAATCTGCAAAACGTGTGTTCAGCGCTACGCAAAGAAAAGAAAAAAAAAACTAACGGACGTTTTCTTCACGGGCGAAATACATCGAGAAGAGGGGGGGTTAAAGTGGATCAAAAGCGTCGATATTGCGTTCATTTTTTCTGAAACTAAAAATTCTCTAAAAATTAACTACGCTCTAGATATCAACTAAGTGGTACACAAATAAATGGTGTAATAATATATACATTCAAGTATATATAAGTAAATGAACGCCGAAGCGAGTAAAATTTGTGGGTTCGTCGATCCTCGCATGGCGATATGTAATTTCATCTTTACTGTAAAATAAGAATGCAAAATTATTTATATCGGGCAACGCAGTCAGAATTGCTTGAACTATGTCGTTGTCCAAAAATCCTTAAGTAGCGAGCTGTTTTAGCGTGAAGCGTTTTATCGTTCAACATGACTAAGTGATGCAGAGCCAAAGCAAATAGATACATAAAAAAAGTAAGTCATTCTCTCTGGAAGTGCTTTAAAATCGCTCTTTCCATCTACAATGTACAATAACAATATTGTGAGCTAGGATGGAGTTTTCTCGGGAAGGGACGATCAACGATTTTCGTGCTTGCTTCTGCGTGGGATCCTTCGTAGTTAGTTTCTTAAGAAAAACATCAGAGGGACAAAAATAATTGTTAATTGTCTAGGCTTCTATTTTCTTTATCTATCTACATCTGCGAGACTGCAACAATTTTTCAGGGATGTCCATGTTGCCTCCTAGTGAAGATAGTTTAGTTTCATTTCTGAATGAAGTGGAAAAGACTTTATTCAACTGAGCAAAAAAAGGCGGTGTGAAATTTTGGTATTTTAATATCGCTAGTAAAGTCATTTTCTTAAAATCAACGATCGAATCACTGCTGTAAAAAAAAAGAAATAATAAGCGTTTGTAAAAGTAGTATTAAATAATTCAAATAATTCATCTGAATTAAAAGAAAGAAATAACTTTATAAATAACATTAAATGTTTATGCTCATCTTATGCAGACCTAGTAAAAAACCAGAAATAATACTGTAGATGTAAAGAATAACTTTAAAGATTCACAGAAAACAAGATAAAAAAAATTATTATCCAATTGGTTGTTAAAGACTTTCCATCGCCTTGCAATATCTTCTTCGCAGGAAAGCTCTCAGAAGGCTTCTATGAAGAAAAAAAAACAGAAAATAAAAAAAAAACTAAAAACAAACGTTCACAGGCCGCTTTGATTTGGCTCGCCTACAGCGCGCCTACCTGTTCAGCAAAACGAATGAAAAAAGAGTATATTCCCAATACCAAAACAGGGGTGGGAGGAGGCCTTGTCAACTATGTACATCAAAAAGAAAAGCATGTATGTTAAAAACTTGTCGCAGCGTGTGTGTACAATGTTCAAGAACAAACAACAAAAAGAAAGAGAGAAATAGTAAGGGATGAATAAAGAAAGAGAGAGAGAGAGAAAGTAGAGCTACAATATATAAATATTCGAACAAAAAAAAAACAATAAATTCAGCTGCTCTCGAGTCCTGATCCGTGGCAGAGTCGAGCCTAAAATATGTTGCATCATCATGATCATCATCATCGTTAGCTACAGACCTGGATACGGAGGTGGCATTAGCAGCTGCTTGCCGCCGCCTCCTGGGCGCTCGCCCGGTGGAAGATTCCCAGGCGGACCGTGCATCATGTGCTGCTGCGACTGTTGCTGATCTCCATCACTGCTTGAACAAGGGAGTTTATCTTATTAGTCAACGACGCGCGCGCGCTTGCGACATCAACCGGAAATTCTTTTCTTTCCTTTTCTAATATTATGTTGATTTTTTTTTTCATTTTTTTCTGTTTTCTAACTTGCTTTTTCAAAATTTTATATTGATTCTTTAGTGTGTTAAGCTAAGAATAAAAGAACTATGTTGTGAATTTTTGCTGATAATTCAAAACGATGTGATTCATTTTCCTTGAAAATACATAGTTTGGGTACACTTTGCATAAGAACCCTCTAATAATCTTGGAAATCTATTTATTATTATTTTTTTTTTTTTTTTATTTTTTAAATTGAAGACCATTAGAGGGTGAAAGCAGTAAATGAAAAATTCTTTATTACAGTATTCTTTTGCAGAAAAAATTCTTCTATAAAAAATACATATTACAAAATATACCCGTAATCATAAGTATTCCATTTCAGAAATAACACTTTTGTAATAATGTATCCTGAAAATAAATGAATTATGAGTTAGTCAACTCACTCCAAGACAAAAACTAGCAAGATTAGTCATAAAAACATTTTAGGCAAATTAACTAATATTTTGCAAAAGATTTGTAAAATATTTTATTAGAATTTAATAAAATATGAATAAATTTTATGGTAATGATAAAATATTATTAATTAAATTTATAATTTGTTAGTCTTTATAAATCTTGAATTCATCAGTACAGAAGAATTTTTTTGAGAGAAGAGGGTAAAATCCAAATTAAACTTAAAATTTTATAAAACAAATATAAAAAAAAAAAAACATTCCAACTTTGTTTTAATTTGATTACATTGATTTTGTATCAATTACTTCACAAATAATATTTTGAAAAAATATTTTTTCAATAATATTTTCGTTTGAATAGTTTTATTCAAACGCAACAGTTTTTATCAATATTAGCTTTAGAACAATAAATTCAAAATGGAATTAGAGAATAACTGTTTATTAATTTTTTGGGCTTTCTCCTAAATGTAAATAAAAATTTTTTTTATAAACACTTTTACTACACTTCAATCGTGTCGTTCATATTAGAAGTGAAACCTTGATACACTAGATAAAAACTGTTACGCAGAAATAAAAAATTTAATACAGAAAAAATGGGTGATATGTAGTTTAAAAAATATTTCACTAAAATTGTAGCTAGCAAATTTTTAAGTGAAACCTTTAAATACCATTCTTATTTCTTAGAACCTTTTTTTTCTTATAACGATTATAAAAATATAAAATATACGATGTAAATCAATATTATTCTTCAACACATAAATAATACCTTCTTCTCTTTATGCAAGACTAAAGAGTTTTTCATTGATAAAATACGTTTTTCGGTTGTTTAAATATGTTCTTATCGGTAGGTTTAGTAATCTAGTTATTTTACAAGATAGATGTCTTATTTTCTAAACTTTTAAGATTAACAGTCTCTTTTTAAGACTTTTCTTTTTTTTGGGGTTTCATACTTTTTTTCACCTTTCCTCATTCAGCCCTGGAAAATCGTGAAATAATAAATTGGGTCAGCCATAAGTATCATGCTGTAAGATTTTCGCACTTTTATAAAAAAAATTTTAATTGATGTGTTAATGTTAGTACAGTAAGCTTATTAAAATTTTGAATGATCTTACAGAACGAAACTTTAGCTATATATTTTAGGCTAGTCTTTTGTATGACAACAACAAAAATTCTAAAGTAATTCTAGTATTTTAATTTTTATAAAAGAAATCATTTTTAGCAACTTAACATGCTATCAGAAATCAACAATTTTCTTTTTTTGTATTAAATAAAATATCAAAGAAAAAGATTTACAAAATCTAAGCGGAATTTTTTATGAAATTTGTATTACACTTTTATTTTACATATATCGAGTTAAAAAAAACAACTTAAAATACGTAAGTGAAAAACATGATTTATCTTTCTGTACATTGATAAAAAAAGCAAGCGACTCATTTTAAAAAGAGCAGAAGCTGGTTTATGTTTATGGTGAAAAAAACTGCAAAGCCGCACAATTATTATTCATTTGAGAGTGAATAATGAGGAACAATAAATTGAAGACCGTGAAAACTATGCAACTCCTAATTGTATAAATATTTTGAAGATATTAAAATATGAGGAATTGTTTACTTTATAATCTAATTTATCAAAATTAAAATTGGTTATTTTATTTGGTAAAATAAATTTAATTTTTAGAGTTACATTGTTTCAAAAGCCTACATTCTATATATTTAAATTATGATTATTTTAAAAATAACTTTTTTCATTATTCATTCTATCATAGATTCATTACTTTGGTATGAAACTAGGGCATTTTTTATTGATACTTATATTTTTAAAACAGTTTTCAATAATTTTATTTAAAATTCTTAATTGGTTTTAAATCAAATTTTATGTTGCTTAGTTGTATATATAAAGTTGGGGATTTTATTACTCTTCATTGGGGTATAAACAAAAAATCCCGAAAAATAAGGATTCTAAAACAAATAACACAATTAATAATCTCTCAATTTCATATATTATTTAAGGCTCCTGGATTCCCGTTTGATGACATTGCTGGTTTTTTCTATTAAGTTTATTGCTAATTAAGAAAATAGATAAATAAATACTGTCAATAACTTTGTTTAAAATTTTTGACATTTATGCTTTACCTCATAATGAGATTAATAATATTACTAATCAATTAAAAAAATAAAATATTTGACTTACCCAGTACCATGACGTTGGGTTGGTGGTCGATTGAGTTGATGCATCAAAGGCTCCTAGAAATATTAAGTATTAATAAAAAGAAAATCTTGTCAACTTATAGTAATTGTAACAATAAAATGAGTAAGATAGAACTAATCAAAACATATACCGCAACATGAACTAATATAGTAATCGAAATAATAAAATAAAACTTACAGGTGCTCCTTCAACGTCAGAGAATCTTCTTTTCATTCCTTGTCCTTTATGATGCTCAGGTATATCTGAATTTTGTTCAAAATGTGGCTGAGGCTGCGGAGGTTGTACGGCGTAGTGCATTTGTGACTGCATCTGGCCATTTTGATAGTGGATTTGCTGGGCATGATATTGTAGTTGAGGTTGCATTTCTGGTGGAGGCACACCATGATGTGGCACACTAGTAGGTGGCATTTGTACCTTCGAAGATTATTTTTATTATTTTATTAAATGTTACTAACTAATATTGATTGATTAAAAAAAATGTGCGTGAAATAATTCTTTGTGTTCCTGATTCTCATTCAAGCACTGATATAATTGGGTACACTCCATAAAGCAAACAAAAAAAAATAAGTAAATGAATAAACAATTTAAAAAAATAAATATTGTATTGTTTACATAATACTAGCTTAATTTACCTGCATTTGACTTTGAGGTGGTTGAGGCATAGGTTGCCCCTGATACAACCACGGAGCTGCTTGTGGTGGCGGATGAGACGGAGGAGGAACGCTTGTTATTATATTCATGGAATGTTGAATTTGATTGACCGATGGAGGTGGAACCATTTGTGGCGGAGGAACTGGTTGCGGTGGCATACCTTGATCTGCACGATATTCCATAAAATTATAATTATTTTACTCCTTATTTCTAGTCAGAAATTTTCCACGTTGTTGTAATATTTGAATAAATATTATTTTGAACTCACCATCCTGCGGATGCGGCATTTCACCTCCGGGTGGAGGTAGAGGTGGTTGTTGGTTATGATCGACCATGGCCTGAGATGTTGGAACCATGTATCCCTGGGAAGAGGGTGGTGGAGGCGCGTGCATTTGCATCTGCGGCGGTGGCGGCGGCTGGCCTTCGAATTGCGGTGGCATATGCTGAGGTGGCGGGGGTCCTGGTCCCATACCTTGAGGTGGCTCATGATTCTGCTGGGGCGGAGCACCATGCTCACCACCGTGTTGTATTACAAACTGGGTTGGCGCTTGGGCCACGGTTGTTTGTACTGGCTGGTATTGAATCTGGTAGGTTTGCGAGATGGGTGGCGGTGGCTGATTCGGGGGAAATGGTGGAGGGAAATGTAGTTGGAGTAGTGATGGTGGTGGCGGTGGCTGTTGATTGATGTTTATAGGACCTAAAATAAAGAGAAAATAGGAGTTACAGTAATATTTAACTTATGTAATGTTTGCGACGGGTAAACCGTCGTGTTGTCTCCGTGGCCCGCGCACAGCAGAGAGAAAGAGAGCCAGAAATATTATTATTTCTAAGCTAACTCTTTCTCTCTTCTGTGTAGCACGAGAATCATGTGACGTAACGAGACTTCTAAGGGTTATTTATAACTCTATTAATTTTCATGTAATCAATAAATAAAAAAATACGGGTCCAATTATTTTTGAAAATCTACAAACCGGAACTAATGGAATTTTTCATGAAAAATGCTAATTATATTATTGGTAAAACCTCCAAACTCCTAAACATCATAAAAATGCTTAGAGGTACACTAGAATACAGCCTCTTTTTAATGCACATCAACAAGCCAGATCTATATGATAAAATAAACAAACTCCAAAATCAAGGTAGTAAGGTACAGGATCTCCACCCCACTAAACGTACTGCATGTTGAATCCAAAATCCTCCCATTGGATCTGAGACTTCAACAACTCTCAAACACATTCATACTAAAACTATTTGTAGAACAAAACTCGCCACTTCTAGACAAAATTAGCACCTTAAATACTGCTACCAAACATAGTAACAGTTTTAACCTACAACACAAATATAGACTGCTCAAATCCTATAACGATATGATCCCTTTACTCAATAACAAAATACAAAAACATACTAACCCCATACCATTCGACTATAACCTAGATGTTCTAATCTCAGAACCTGACATAGACCTCAGCTCAGGCATTAGAATAAAACAATCCAAAAACCCCCCTTAAGCTTTTGCCAATTTTATCAGCAATGAGTCTCCCCACAAAACTCATTTTCACAGATGCCTCAAAAAACAGCAACACTGACTCAGTTGGTTTGGCTATTTACATTCCTTCTTCAAACGAATAACTCCAATTTAAAATACCTCCTGACTCATCTATCTTCACTGCAGAAACCCTTGCTATTCTATACGTTATCTGTTTCATCCAAAAAAACAATTTGGAACACTGCACTATCTTTTCTGACTCCCTTAGCACTCTCCAAAACATAAGCAGCTACTCCCCAATTACTTCAAAAAACACCTCTCACCTGATCTTGGATATTAAAACCTTATTATTTGAAAATAAATCTAAAAACAGAACAATAACCCTCACATGGATATCTGCTCATGTTGGAATTGAACCCAACGAAATTGTTGATCTACTCGCAAAAGAGGCCATACACACTGGCTTAAGAGTAAAAATTAAGCTTCACTTCTCAGATTTTATGGAATATTTAAAAAAAAACATTAAACACAGACAAAATCAACTTCTCGTCTCACAAGCAACTAAGAAAGGCACTCACTACTTCACACACTTCTATGATGCAAACAAAGATAAACCTTGGTTTTCCAAATCCTACTTCAGAAAAGAACACATTGACACGGTCAACCGAATCAGATCAAACCACTACAACCTAGCATATAGCCTTTGGAGAAAATCCATGGTTAAATTCCCAACATGCTCTTGCGGTTTTGCTATGCAAGATATTAACCATACCATTAAAAAAAAAAAAAAAAATAGAATGAATGCGTTTTATAAGAGTATTAACCGCATCCAAGGGGGGGTAATGTAAGTACGAGTAAGATGTGACGCCATGATGCGCGGTGCACGCTAACTGTAAGAGAGAGAGAGAGAGAGGGACGGCTCCCAAGTAGGTAGTGGGGAGCAAGGACCCCCGAATAAAATCGGATCACCGAACGAGAAGGGCAGACTCTCGGGACAACGGCGAGGCGTGTTGGATCACGGATTGAGGGGCCCCGCAGGAGCATCTGCTGGTCATCGGTAAAACTTTGGCCCATTGCGAATCTACTATCGAGAGGACGTCCTCGACAAGTTAACGGCTCAAGCGCATCTGCCTATTCCACACCGTCACCGTCTGGTCCGCTTAATGTTCCCGAGAGTGATTTCTGCGCTCTCAACTCTACGACAATTGTAAGTCTCTCTCTCTCACGTGCGCAAATATCGCGACAGACTCACGCAGCGCAAATTGCGGTTATAGAGCAAATATTCCTCTTTTATTATAACGACTCGACACGTGTTGATGAATCGCGCATACGCGCTAAATTCTGCACTCGATTCTATTATTGAATAATTGTACATTAAATTCGTTGTTCTAAATATATGTGTTGCATTATAATTTACTGGCGTATTTCGTTCGCAGCGTCCCAACCCTCTATTTATTGACCGAGAATAATATAATT
>UELX01001190.1:0-49098 GCA_900480035.1 Eupelmus urozonus
GTTCCCTGTATCTAGAAACTTCCTTTTTTTTTAATCGCTTTAGTTTTTTGCCCTCTACACGATGGTACAGGTTACGTTCGTTCAACTATCGGGGCAGTTTTCTTATGTAACCGTGGGCATCCTCCTTTCAATATATATTTATATATAAATTTACGAAATGTTCATAAATGTGCATAAGTGTGCAAAAACATAAGAAAATGTACAAAACCATATACATACGTACAGAAATATGCATAAATGTATAAAAGTTTACGAAAATGTATTCACATTTTTATAGAAGAGAATCATCACTTTTAAATTTATTTTTAAAATGAACATAAACATATATTAATGAATATACATAAGTATTATAAATCGGTTTCGATTGGCGCATTAATATGCATTTGTATACATTTTTGTACACTTTTATATAATTTTGTACTTTTATATAATTTATGTTCATTTTTAATTTCCACTGAGGAAGATTTTAGATTTGAAAAGCGTTTATTTCTTTACAGTTTATTAAAAAATCTGATATACAAAGTTTCATTTATCCTTTTTTAAAGTAATCATTCATCGAGTTATGACTATTAATACTAATTCTGAGCACAGTCTTCCATAAATAAATAAATGTGTTATATTGTCACGGTCGTTTGGACAATTCGCATAACCCAATATAAAAACGCACCTCTACTGCCGGAACTACAGAGGTCACGTTACCAACTAGTTGACCCATACGTGTGCTGACCAGAGAGAGCTCGCTTTCTTCCCAGGACCGCAAGCAAAGCAACACTTGGACTTCAGTGCACCTGTGGACCTTCACCAATAAGTCAGCTGAAGCCAACTTAAAAGGGAATTCAAACGTCTGTAAGGATTTCGACGACGCAACCAGCGTACCAAAGACGACCGGATATCCGAGCCACCTTACTTCGATTATTTCATCTGCCTTCTTATAAAATAAGTAGTAAAAGGCCAAGTACCTTCGGCCTTAGCTCAAAAAATTCCAGACTACGCAGCGATGCGGCAGCGAATAGATAATCTTATTATAATAAGTATTTTATACCAAATTTACGTAAAAAGTACTGACTTAACTTTGTAAAAATGTCTTACATTTTTTTATGATCGACATCAATAAATGTATAATAGTAATGAGGCGAAAGATAAATTGATCTTCCAAAATCCCTGTGCATGCTAAGATTTTGAGTGTACAGAGATATTTCAACGTAATCATTAATAGATGTTTATATTAGCATTGAGTCGTATGCTCTCGTGTTCACGCAAGATTATAATAAAGTAAGCCCGTAGTTTCTCACTGGAAACTTCGACATCGTCTACAGGTACTGACAACTGTTTTCTAATTTTCGAGTATACACCAGATGCACTTCCTCAAACACGATGTCTCGTCGACCTAGAGATTACTCTGAACACTTGGACATCGTCTACAGGTAGTGACAACTATTTTTGAATTTTCGAGTATACCACCAGGTGCAATTCCTCGGAGACGATGTCTCCTCGACTTGAAGGTCACTCTAGACACCTGGACATTGTCTACGGCAATGATAACTATTTTTGAATTTTCACTTTAAATTATACTTTAAATTTTTTGTGTCATTTTTAACACAAATCGGCTGTTAAAATCGAATTACATTACAAATTTGTGTTAAAATGAATATCAGGTTTTGTGTTAATTAATTTCTGGCCGATTTACTTTATCACAAAAGTAATTGAATAATACACATTTATGAATAATAAAATGTGTAAGCCCAAGTAAAAAAATATTATACAAAATGTATAAAGATTGTATATAATTATTACGTGTTACATGAATTAAGCCTTTACGTCTGTGGTTCCATGTGCAGTGTCGTCATTTGGTGTTTGCATTTGGAAAAATAGTTTTAACAGAGTGGGTACATTACAATTTTAGTATACTGCCCTTATTATTTTCTATTAGAATTTTCATATCTAACACAGAATTAATTCTGATGATATTAAATTTAATTAATAAAAGTTACTTTAAGAATCACAACCAACGCTTTAAAATTTTATAAAGATTAAATTTTAAACTTTTTACTTCCAAATTTTACACTTTTAAGTTTAGAATGTTAACACAAAGAAAGTCCCGTCAAAATTTTTTTCGCCTCAAATAATCCACTCCTATCAAGACGCAAACTCTTTAGTAAAACATCAAGATTCAACAGCTCCTCACAACCCACCCAACAATTCCTATAAATACGAGAGCGCAAAACCACCTTCCCGAATCAACATTCGAGCCCTTTGAACTTTGAACTCCCTACACGCACTGAACTCGCGCATTGCACTTACCAAACGAGATTTCCTAGCCGCATATAGCGCTAACTCATCGCCCTCGAGTTTCCGGTCCGCACACGGAATTGCGCACCTGCTGTTCCGCACTGTCTATAGATATACACATGGGAGGTTGCGGCTGTTAAACTTTAGAGCCGCGAGTGATAATACAAGTTTTTTGGTGGCAGCTAGGTTTTTTGTGACGCGTCATCTCTTGGGGAAAAAGAGCAATCTCAGAGCAGCCGAAGCTTCGATACTTTCCGTACTTTACACGTAAGTGATTTCAAAGTCGAAGAGCTTTTTTCGTGATGATGATAATTGAATTGACGTTTTTCGAGCTCGCTGTTTTTGCGGTTTTAAAAATGGTTTCTTGTATTTAATGCAATTTTGGAATTTGTTTTAGATATATGAGCACAATAAATTTCAGTTTTATATATCGCATAAACCGGAGCGACGAAGTTTAAGGAGGCTCTAGTGTCATGGCATGCTAATGAGTTTTCTCATATAAAATATTTTTAGCACTTTACTAAAATATTGGAATATAAAAAAATAATATAATATGGAAAAAGATATATATATATATATATATATATAGCGAAAAAAATTAAGGTATGATTGATAAACTCAGTTTATACATCAGTGGGATCAACTTTTAATTATTGTTCTCAGTCTGTATAGTGCACGTAATTGTAAGTTAAAGTAAATGCAACTTTAAAAATTTCAAATTAAATTGTTTATAAAATTATAGATTTTTTCGTTAACAATCAATGAAATAACTTTTTTTTCAAGAACCATATAAAATTTACATGAAAAATACAAAAAAAGAAATGATCAAAATTTTGATAAAATTTTTCAGCCATTCACTGTCATAACTTTAAGATATACTATTTTTTCTTGATGCAAGCTACTTATTACTATAGTTCTTCTAAAAGCTTGGAGACTGTACAGTAGTAAACTTCTGTCTCCTCTCTTTTTTTTTCCTTTGGTTTTCATTATTCATTTCATAAAATAATAAAAATAATAAAAATATTTTCAAAAATAACTATTTGCAAGATATATTTGCACTGAATTTGTGAAAGCATTTTGTTTAACCACTCTATTAAATCAAAATTCTGGTATATTTATCGCATTATAACTGTGGCCTTTTGACGTAACTAATTTATAATCCATTATTTTCATCATTTATACGTCAATTATCGGATTTATATTTAAGCGTATATTCAAATACGCCAATATCGACGAAAATAAGATAAATTTAAATAAATAAAAAATCTAAATTAATTAAAGAATCTAATTAAAAGCGATAAAAAGTTATTGTTCAAAAATATACTAATC
The DNA here is from genome assembly GCA_900480035.1 of Eupelmus urozonus. Taxonomy (NCBI): domain Eukaryota; kingdom Metazoa; phylum Arthropoda; class Insecta; order Hymenoptera; family Eupelmidae; genus Eupelmus; species Eupelmus urozonus. The sequence continues at coordinate 3,619 of UELX01001190.1, forward strand.
CACCATATTAAATTAGTGTATAAAATTTCCTCAACTAAACTAACTCAATAAATTTTATATAAAAAAGGGACTCTCAAGCCCTCAAATGCGGTGAAAACTCGATTTTTAAAGAATTGAGGAAACGCGCACATCGAACCCTCAGGTACAAATGTCTGAATATTTTACAAGTACAATGACATTTAAAAATAAATAAATAATGTTTTTTTAAAGGTTTAAGAATCATAAATGATTAATTTCAAAAATATTTATAATTATATTAGAAATAATTAATTTTATAATAATAAATTATTTGATACAAGAATACTACGTTTTGAACATAATTAGAAAAGATATTTTTAAATTTTAAAAATCAATAGCGGGAACTTCACGCTTGCGCAATATGTAAGCACAAAACTTCGCGCCAATTTAAATATAGTTTTTAATAATTACTTTAAGTATTAATACATAAAGAAGAGCTCTAACAAACCCTAACATTTATATTATATCATGATGTATTTATGGCTACTTGAATGATTTTGATTCGGCTATATCCGTCTTATTATGTAAACTTTTTAGGCATTGTTTGGTGTATGTATAACAGCGAAGAAATTTCAAGTTTTCAAACGTGCAAGTTTTGAAGTTATACAACTTTCTATTTTTGATTACGTGAAAGTTGGCTCAGGTTTGCCTCTCCCGCTTTTTCTATGCAAGTACCTATAAAACCTGAATTCATCCCAGTATAGGTTGCACGACTTCTAATACACACATTAGTCCACGCTCTCCTTAACGTTTCTTTTGGCAGGTCCATTTTTATGCATTAATATTTAAAACTGATGATTCACTAACCAAAAATGATTCAAGTATACACATTACACTTTTTATTTCCTAACTACAACACATTTGGATACTTATTATACCTAGCTATTCGCTCCTCTACCTATCAAACTGCCAAAAGTGTCAAAGAATATACGCGCAATGCGGATTTGAGGCAGCCGATTTCGTCGTCTGCTTAGAGCGCGCCTCGCATGCGTGTTTGATTGTGTACGCGCTGTCGCTTCGCAATATTTTTTTGATACATCGCTTTTACACCTTTCTTAATTAAATGTTTACTCATGTTTTTGTAGAATTTCGCTGAGACGGTTCGCTCTCAAACAGGCAAATTATGTCGGGTCTTACAGTCTGCGTTAGATCTCTGAGAAGGTCAGTTTTTCTCATTCTAACCTTTAAATGTGACACTTGAAAGATATACATCATGTGTGCTCTGTTAGATAGACATTTACGTTTATGTTACGTATATTTTTGTTTGAATTCGTCAACAATGTAACATTTATCAAATTTTTCTTACTATCTTTGTAGAGTAATGGTTAATGATTTTTTTATGATTAATGATTAATTTGTCAGTTTCATTCATATTTTTAATTGATTATTACTCATAGTAATAGCAAAGAATTAATAACATTGTTATATTGTAATTTATTTAAGTATATATGAGTGACTTATTATTGTTTTAAAGTTTAATTCAATCAAAGTAGGTGCACTATCAAATGTTTTGAATTATTTATCTAATCATTGAAATATGAGCAGATTCTAAGTAAATCTTAAAATATCATGTATTTATTTGTATGATGCAGATTTCCAAGTGTAAAAATTTGTAAACGTAAAACTGTAACCAGCATTGTGAGATGCAAAATGCACGCTGCTTTTTTGGATGAAGAAAAAATTATAGATTTTGATACTCTCGAATTTGAAACTGGCTTATCTTGGCTGCACAAAGCTGCGCCTGCATTTCCTGTTGATGGTTCTAAGGTACACAACTGAATTATATAATTTTAATGTATGTAAATATTATTACTACTTTAATTGTATAATTTTAGGTAACAATAATTTACGAGCCATCTGAATTTTATAATACTCTTTTACAAAAATGTAAAACTGCCAAAAAAAGAATAACTTTAGCTTCACTGTATTTAGGTACAGGAAAATTGGAAACACAACTGGTATGATGACAAACTAATTAAAATTAATTATTCATTATTAAAATGAATTAATAAATTGTGGGGTTTATTATTTGTCAGGTAAAAAGTATTAAAGATACTATAGAAGCGAGCAATGGAAAAATTCAAGTTAATATTCTTTTGGATTATATGAGAGGTTCTAGGGGTAAAATAAATTCAAAAGAAAAGTTACTGCCTTTGCTTCAAGGCAAATTTGGAGACTGTTGTCGTGTTTTCCTTTATCATACACCCAAATTACAAGGACTTTTAAAATTACTTATTCCAGATCGGTTCAATGAACTTATAGGTTTACAACATATGAAGATATATTTGTTTGATAATACACTAATAATTAGTGGGTGAGCATTAGAATATTAATATATATTTAATTTTATATTTAAGAATAATTACTTTAAAGTAAATCCTATACTTGATTAATGAATACTATTTTTATTTTGTTTAAAGTGCTAATTTAAGTAATGATTACTTCAACAATCGACAAGATCGTTATTTTATGATTGAAGACTGCAAAGATTTATGTGATTTTTATTGCAATTTAGTTAACGAAGTGGCAAAATTTAGTTTTGAACTGTACCCTGATGGAAATACACATTTCAATGATGAATTTGATTTCCATCCTCTTCAAACTCCTTCGTATGTGTTTGCAGATGAAGCTTCTCATAATATAAAAAATCTTATACAAAAAGAAATAAATAAGCGTTCGCCAATATACATTAAAGGTATACAAGCTTTAATGAATATAAATTCTTAATATATGATAAATATTTTTACTTTCATTCCTTGAACTTTGTATAGAATCCTCAAAAAGAGATACTTGGGTTTATCCAACAGTACAAATGGGACAGCTAAATCTAAAACATGATAGTGATATAACATTGAAAGTGTTACAACATGCTCCATCAGGAGCCACATTGAGACTAGCTACGGGCTACTTCAATTTGACTTCTGAATACAGAACAGCTATTTTAGATTGTTGCAGAGCAGATTGTTATCTTTTGACAGCTCATCCTAAGGCAAATGGTTTTTTTGGTAAGTAAAGCAACAATCATAATTATTTAACATATATTGCAAATTAATAACCAAAAGTAATTAGATATCTAAAGAAATTTCAATCCATCAAATTTAATCACTTTTTTTAGGAGCAACAGGTATAGCTGGTGGCATTCCAGCAGCTTACACAAAAATCGAGGAATCTTTTTATAAAATGTGCAAAAAATTAAGTCAGCATAACAGGATACAGCTCTGGGAATTTGTTAAACCAGGATGGACATACCATGCTAAAGGACTCTGGTATTCGATGCCTGGTCAACAAAAGCCTTCTGTCACTTTTATAGGCTCACCTAATTTTGGTATGTAAAAAATAAAATTCTAAATTATTTAAATGGTAAATTTCAGTTTTGAAATTATTTTTTCAAATCTTCAAAGCCCAATGCATATTAACAATTACTTACGTGTTGTGATTCCGAGGAAAATTCCAAAACATTATTTCTTACTTTCAGGTTACCGTTCCGTCGAGCGGGACCTCGAAACTCAGATAGCAATAGTCACTAAAAATAAACAGCTGCAGGACTCATTGCAAAAAGAGTATGAAAGGCTTTTTGATTGTGCCACACCAGTATCGCAAGAAACATTCACAAATAAGGATAGAATAGCGCCAGCGTGGGTACGGATGGCAGTGTATTTTTTCCGCTACTATTTTTGAACGATTCGTGTCTCCTATTGCGGTGCAAATTCGAAGGAAAAAATTGTTTAGGTATATAGTTACACAGATATCGCTCTTTTTGTTAACAAGCGGTTCTGTCTCGTCGATCGAAATGGATACACGTTTTAGTGTTAATAAAACTATGAGATAGCAATAGTGTGCCATGTTTTTTTCTTAGGTGAATAATTACAACGAGAATATTTTTATGTATACATAGTTGAACTATTTATATAATTTTATATTTTATGTAGAATGATGTACAGACAAAATTTTTAAAGTGTTTCATTGAATGGATGTTTTAAATTTATTTGTGTGGCAATATGCATACTCATTGTGTAAATGCAGCAAAACTTCTCGTTGTAACAGTCTACCAAGTTATACATTTGTTTAATATGCTGTACATATACACTGTTTATAAACATTAATAGGCACAGTTAATTTCTATTTTTTAAGTATCATTACACCCTTTAACAAAGTAAATCTCAATAAGATTTTAATTTCACCTTATTTATTGATTTGTTTTTTAGTGAAGTTTTATAATTTTGTTTTAAACATAAAAATAAAAGAAAATATATTTATATTTAATTAAAAAAAAAAAATTTTTTACAATTCTTGAAAGTTGAAAGAAATTATTATATAAAATTACTTAAAACAAATAACTTTAAATACTTTCATTTTTCTCAAAATATTTATAGAAAAACAATGTAAAAACATCTCAAATATGTTGAGAGGAAAAGAGTACTTTTTAAATCGGTCAAACTGTATATTTATTTCAGAACCAATCGGATTGTATAAATAATAAAAAGTCCGCCGTGACGCTCTTAATTCTGGAAGATAATAAATTGTCCAATGTTTACATTTACATCCTATTCTATAAGGAATATGGTAGAATCCAATGTAATGATAATAATACAAAACAAATTGTCCGTGATCCACCAAAACCGTCATTTTTTTCATATTATATATAACAAACTGGTTTGATTGTTTTTAGTTTTTTTTTTCAACCTGTCGCTCGATTAACAGGATCTTTTTTAACAGTCTGGTTCCACTGGCACTTTCCTAAAATACTTTTTTCCTAGTTGAGTGTGTATATTATTTATTTTTGTAATTACATAAAAGATGCCGGTCGGTAGATGTTTTGTCCGTTTCTAGGCAAGTTTCAGAGTTGTTTGTTTTGTTTTTGTAAAAGTAACAGCTTGCGTCCTTAACGGGCTATTATTTATCATCGATGATAAAAGATTCCTCCTTGACGAAAAATTCAACAACCTCTTCATCCATATTCTTGGTGTCTGCATCCAACTCATCAGTATCGATGTCTAAGAAAAATTTTGACAAATTATTTTAAAATTTTTTATGAAGATTTTAAAAATTATTATTAATAATCAAATATATCAAAATATATCGTTTGTTAAAAATAAAATATGACATTATAACATAATTTTAGTTTATAGAAAGTTTTTAATAACAAATAATTGAATATTTTATACTTACTTCTACGTAATTCAAGACGGCGTTTCTTCTGACTATTCCATTGTTCAATTCGTTCCGCGCGATACGTCTCAAACTCTTTCATGAGCGCACAACGTTTTTCGATTAATTCCTGATTGAAAGAAGTAAAAATACTATTAGCATACATTTTATAAGGATAAAACATTTACAATTTATAAGAATATTAACCTTGGAAGCACGTGTAAGACGAAGACGATCCTTGCTTTCGAATTGTGCCGAATACTTCTTAAGATTTTTCTTGATGTCCTTGATTTGTTCAGGGGTAAGTAGAGTCGGTGGTCTTGGGCGCCAGAGGAACTGATTGAACTGATTTAAATTTACTCGTTTCAGGATTCTTCCTTGGAAGGTCCAAAGCCAATAGCCGTTGTCAACACTAGTCTTCCAACTTGATACCGATGTTACCACATAACTAAATAGAAAAATACAACGATTAGCTTTTTATTTCAATTAATGTTACAAAAAGTTTTAAATGTATGCGTAAACGGAATTACCGTCCTGTCGGATCCCACTCGACATCAGATGTTTGGTAGTGATCAGTCAGATTCATAATTGTAAAGTCATTAGTATCGATAAATTCTAGAGCACCGGACATAGTTGTGAGACCGGCCAATACAATGAACTGACCCGAGGGCGACCAGAATAAATGATTGCACGCTTTCTTTTCCAATTTTTCTAAAATCAAACAAGAAGTTAATAGTAATTTGTTTTATTTTTTGCGCGATCTATTAGAACTCGAGATAAAATGACGTACTGAGAAGTGCAGGACCATGTCCGCAGCGCACTTCGTAAAAACTAACGTTGACAGTGGGTATTTCGCCATGAATAATAGCGAACTTGTTACCCACTGGCTCCCACGCAAAAGCGTGGATGGGCTCCTTGATTTCAACACTATCAACGGGAATGAGTTTTTCGCGCATGTGGAAGATTTCAAAGTTGTAAGACATTCCCTGAAAGTGTTGCAACGTTTGAAATTTACAACTTTCCTAGAAAAGTATAGATAGATAAGAATTAGTATTTTTCATAAAAATAATAATAATAATTTTCAATATGAGCGAATGGCGTGATAATGGATGTTCCTCAAAACTAGAGTTGCAGGAGTTATGTGAAGGCACTACTGCAATCGTCGAGAGTTTTGATGGTTTTTGGAGAAACTGTATCCATTACTGAATCCTACTTGAATTATGCTGATATTTTATGTTATAATAAACTTATTACTAGAAAGAAAATAGACATTCTAGAAATAAAGTAGTTCTACTTGAAAGACTACATAAAAAGTAAAGCAAACTATTAAAGTAAATAATTTTAATGAAAAGTAATGTTCTATAACAAAAGAAGCTACATGAAAAATAGAGAAAATAAGAAACACAATGCACATGTTTGAATCTATAAGTTTGTTTACTTACAAGATATTCGATGCTCACTTGAATATTAATTTGTTTTATAATTAAATAAATTTAAATTTCAGTGTTTGGTACAGTGACTCTTGTGAAAATGAGAATGAAATGAGGAGATTACTTGCTAGCATAACACTTACCGTATATTTCTGCTCAGTTTTCTCTTTTTTCTTGGCAAACCGATCGACTTTTACACATAGATAATCGCCAGATTTTTGCCAGAAAATCTTGCAGTCAGCGACATTGAAGAGATTGTTTTTACGGATTTCATTACGGCTAGAATTTTATATGTACACGATAATGCATTTGAATATTTGAAATATTTTCAATATTGAACATAAAAAAAATTAAGAATTACCTAGGTATTTCCATCAGTGTTACTCTTGCAGGCACATCTTTGTCTTCAGGAACCCAGAAAGCGATGATGTTGTCGGTCGGCGACCAACTGAAATCCCTGATTCCTGGTATCTTTATACTCTTCTTGTCCAGCAAACCAAATGACTGAAATTTGACAATAGATTCAGAATAATAAGATATTCTTAATGATTTTATAAGATCTTATTATATAGTTTTTAAAAAGCATTTGCTCACCGGTGTCTCATAGACACTAAGGACGTCCTCGCCCATGTACGCCACGTACTTGTCGTTGTGGGACCAACGGAATATCGGCCAGACATTAGGACCTTCTGGGAAGAAAGATCGTTTCTCCTGACCAGTGAGAATGTCCCACATGACCAATTTCTTCTCATTGGCTTCTGCGCGCGGTGAATAAGTGACCAAATATCTTTCGCATGGCGAAAAGTCGATACATTCGACGCCTCGCTGAATGAACTTGACTTGTTGGGTGAATTGGGGCCCGCCCCAAAGTGCAACACCAAGCTTGTGGAAGGTTGCCAAATAAGTACCCAATGGTGACCATTTGACATATGTGTCCGTCCATCGCTAATGATTGAATAGATAATTATATTGAGTAGTCAGATAATGACAAGTATGCATGTATTTATTATATATAACTATTAGTAATTTACTACAAATTATTGAATAATGCATTAAGTGAATTTAATTTAGATTGTTTCTCTAGAAATATGTAAATTATTCACATATTGGTTGTATACTCACAGGTCGATCTTCAAAAACAACTGGTTCTGGCTGGCAATTTTGCCAAATTTGTACATTGGTAGATCCTGGATTACCAGCAACAATGCAGAATTGATCATATGCATCTGGATCCAGTAAATAACTGTGTAAATCTGTGGCAGCTTTGAATTCTTGAGGTGCTGGTGGTTGCCAGTCTTCAGGAATATTTTCGAACTTTTTGAAGTCTGTGAAAAGGTTGACCTTGAATGTATGCACCTTATCAATCTTGTAGTTATTTGCTTGTTTTACAGCATTTAGAGCACTAGTAGGATTACTATACTCAAAGAAGACATATCTGAAAAAGTATTTGAAGCATTTATGTGAAATTGTAATGCCATTGATTACAAGTTGTTTGTATCGCAATACTATATAAAATTTTGTTTACCCTTTTGTCATCCCAGCTTCATCCTGAGGATAATACTTGTTGACGATGGTTCCAAACTTTCCATAAATCTTTTCAATGACAGATTGAAGTTTTTCCAATCTCTTAGGCTCAACCTTAGGTACTCCATCGATGACTATTACGGATTCTACCCCGTCAGTCTCAGAAGGTTTCTGTTCTAAAATATCTCCCAGTAGTTCTGCAAAAAAAGGAACACAGCAATTACACACCACATCTACGATAAATCTTATCAATCCAACAATCACATTATCAAAATAAAGAAAAAATATTTAATCATTTTCCTCCTGACACACACATCACAACACATATTTACTATTTCAACACATCAGCAGACGAGTCCTCGTCCACGCCAAAACCATCCGTCGCACTCTCAGCACTGAGCCTCCACGTAAAAACCCACTCTCACCGCCACCGCCAAACCCAACTGACCAGCTCTCCCCCCGACACACAGAACCGGAGCAGCGCGCTTCTAGGTTAGAACCTAACCTCATCACCCACCCTGACAATCCAGCCCAGCCTCACCGCGATGTAAACACACCTCACTAAGCCTCCTTCAACTCACCCAGAATCTCTCTCCCTCACCAAACCCGCACACTATCCACACCCTCGACTCGATCCGTCAATTTCCCACTGGCCATATGCGCGTCTAAAAGCGGCCTGCCCATGCGGCTGCCAAGACACTGCGTGCCAGAGAGAGAGGGAAGATCAAGACCGGGGCAGTAGAGTCAGCGGCGTATAAAAAAAAAAAGACTCACCCTCTTCGGTAATATCGTCGACGAAGTCCTCGGGGTCGCTGAAGTTGGGCGCCTCCTCGGAGCTGCCGGCGTCGTTTTCCTGCTTGCCGGGCTCCTCGGGCTGGGGAGCTTTGTCGGACGAAGACTTCTTCGCCATGTTGGAGCTGAGGACACACAAGCGCGCGCGAGCGGCCAGCACCGCTTGGAGAGGCGGAAAGGAGCGACGACACAGCCAAGCGCGCCGCGCGTCGGGAGAGCGCCGAGCAAAGATGTATATAGGCTGCTTTTAATATGTCGGCTTGATGCGAGGGTGTGGGTAGAGTGGAAACATGGACGCATTGGACGCGGACCAATGGGAGCGTGTTTTGCCGGTGATGCGCGTGGTGAGTGCGTGTGTTTGTGGAGGGTGGGACAGTGTTGCGGTGCTGCAGGCGCGCGGATGATTTGCACGCGTGGATCTGGATTTTGAGGCATGGAGAATACGTTTTGGGTGAGTATATACTTATGGTTAGAGGGGTTTTTAATTTGTTTGAAACCGGAATGGAAGCATGATGTTTGGAGACTTTTTGAAAGTGCGACGTGTAAGTAGTTGTGGTATGCAGTGCTGCAGGTGCAGTAAATAACGACTTTTTTCAAATTTGTTTGTTTTGCTTCTGTTGTTGATTCAAGTGGGTGATTTTGAAATTCAATTAAAAGACAACCTTTTTATTTCAAATAACCGTTTTCCTTATTTATTTATTTATTTTTTAAATACTTATACTATTAAAATTTAGATTCTTACAAAATTTAGATAAACAACTGTATATACATTCTCTATTTTGTAAAAATACCGGTAAACAGAGTAGCTGAATTGATGGTCTTTATAAACATTGGCTTTAAAAAACTTTGTTGGAATCAATTAATTTATCCATAAAACATAATAAAATTTATTATAAAATTTGTTTTTACAAATGTTTAGAAAGTGACTTTCTATTATATTATTTTTAAAATTTTCATCTTTCTCGATTATTGCGATCGAAATTTGTTATGTGTATTTCAACTGCATTCGAGTATTTAATCCATATTTTCTTAGTTTAAAATTTATTAGATTCTCCTTGACATAATTCTTTTGTAGATACAAAAGCAGTCTCATCTCCTAAGATAAAAAATCCGACATAGTTTTTCTCAGATTCAGATTTCGATTCCAAGAAAGTCACGTGATTCTTCAGAAATGTGTAACTAATGTTTACGTAAAATTTATTCTAACCTTAATTTAACTTTTGCTTTTCATTTTTTTCGATTTATAAAATTGTCTGTTCAACGGAAATATTAAATTATTTGTTAAATCATTTGATTTTCCGTTTAAATTCCCGTGAAATTTTCGATGAGCATGAAAGAAAATTCAACTAAATCAAAAAAGTCTTCGATCAGCGAAGATGAAGGCACGCTGATAAATTTTCATGCTCACACTACTCTCTCGAAATATAAAACGATCTTGACCAAACTCACAATAGGGCTAAAAATTTTTTGCATTTTTCAGCTCGGCGCTCCTCCAAAGTTTCGGCAGTCGAACCATCGAGAAAAAGCAGACGCATCAGTTCGGCTGGTGGTAGTGGAGTAAGACAAAGTACAATGTGGAGATTAAGTGGTAAAGGTTTTAAGGTAAAAAACTTTTAATATTTTAACTTTGAATTTCAAAGTAGAGATAAATTACTAGTTAGGAGTGTGTAAGTGTGCATACAAAATAGTACTTTGTAGCACTTTGAACATGATTTACCTCAATATTGACAATTTTTGTTAAAAAATTTATAAAACTTAAGTAAGCGAGCACATACCGAAAAAAGTTTTGTATCAACTATTAATCGAATAAGAACATTTAAAATTTTAAAATAAACTGGACTAATTTATTGATTTGTAACGAAAAAATTTTATTTAAACCATTAATAAATTTTTTCCGGGCTTTCATTGCTTTAACATCGATGCGATGACTGTCGACACTCGGGGAACTTACTCGCTTCCAATTTACGAAAATACTGATCTACGAAAATACCGATTTTAATACCGAATTCGTCCAATTTATTTATTTAACCAACACAAACGATAAATTCAACTACCAACTAAAATTTAAAAAATTGCTTTTTCTCTGCAAAATTACACAGCTTATTACAATTAAGCAAATTTTTAGTTTAGAAGGCTCACATTGCTCGAAAAAAAAAACATACACAATGCTGCAAACTATTGCGTACACTGGGCTATTAAAGAATATTAGTTAGTTAAGATAGATCAGTTATCCTTTTTACTCAAAATGAAGATCTATTTCGTTTTTTTGCAATAAAGGAAACTTACTAAATAATTTTCTGAAAATCTACAAATTTAATTAAAATTATTATTAATTAAATTCGATTAAGATTATTGTTACTTAATAAGTCTAACGGGCGCTACTTATATTAATTTACTGGACATTTGATATTAATTCATTGATTAACTTATTCCCTTATGCGTAATAAATGACATAGACGCCCAAGTACCAAAACACCTACAGACTGGAGCCATATTTACCATTTCGTCACGAGGTATCCGACAAAATATTGTATCGCGTGATGACGGAGATCCTCGGGGACGCTGAATATAGCACCATGGATGGTCCAAATTTATGCCAAACTATGGCAACGGAAGTTCGCGACAAACTTTACAAAACTGATTTTGATCGGTAAAAAGTTTTTGCACTTTTTCCTATAAAATATAATTATTTTTTAATTTATTGAATTGAATCGCGAGATATTATAAAGTTTTTATCGAAGTCTAGGTAGTCACAGTTGTCAGATATTTTAATTTTATTAAAATCTATTATTGTATCTTCCTTACAGCGTTAAGTACGTGGTAATTATGAGTATAATCGAAAATGCAGATCAGTCGATGATTAGTATGGACAGTAAATTATGGGATCCTACGAGAGATACTTACTCTCTTCTTGTTATCCGGTCATTGACGTATTTCGCTGTCGGCACAGTTTGTGCGCTGTATTATGAATAGTTTTTCTAAAATTAAAAAAGGAGGAAACACTTTTTAACTATTTTTTAAGTTTTGATATAATATTTTAATTTTGTATGAATAAATATAATTTTAGTAAAATTTGTGAAATTTTCTTATTTTATATTTACATATTATCATGTAAAAGTTTCTCTGATTATTTTTAACAAACCTTCCTCTGAGATCAAATTCAGAAATCAGATCGAAACACATTGATCAGATGAGCTCTATAAGTCTTGCGACTCTGCTGTCGTGCCAAAGTAGAGCGAATCATTTGGAAAAAATTTTTTGAGGTGCATTGTTTACTTTTTGAAGAAGTTTGCTTTCAGTTCAAAATAATATTAAAAATACCATCAACTTAAAAGCATTTTTGAAAACTATAGTCTTATTATTCGTACAAAAACAAAGTTTAATGACAAAATCAATGTTGTTATATTTCAAAGTTTTGTTCAGGTTCTTTTTTATTAAAAGACCATTATGGCCAATATTTTTAAAGTACAAATTGTTTATGGTGCAAATAAATCTCAGATTTTTATATATATTATTCGTATACTACATATATTAATTTTATTGTCTTATTAAATAAGATTTATTTATTTTTTTATTTCATTTGTAATTTGAATATTTCAAAAACTACCTGCCTGAAAAAAATGTGATAAATAAATTCATATATTAGTTAGTAATAAAAGTGGAAAAAAATTGATTATTGAATTGTTATTAAATTTTCAATAAGTAATTAATTAATCTTAATATTTTATTATTTTATGAAAAGTTATGATTTCTTTAGTTCAAAAGTCTTATTAAAACAAATCAAGAGATACAACAGCACCTCTGATGGCAAGTATCTATATAACATTCTCATGGTTTGAGAATTGTAAAAAGTCATGCAAGTGTAGACACTCAAAGACTTATATAAATAATATCTTTAAGGATACACCTTAGGAAAGTAAAATAAATTAACAAAAATCAATACTTTACGGATTTGTAGAAAATTAAAAATGAAACAAAATAAATTGTATAATAAATTATGCATCTTAAGTTCTTTAAATATAATGTAAATATTAAATGCAAAAATTTATATTAATTAGTTTTTTTTGCAAAGTGGGGCAAAAGTAATAAATTCTCCTCCGCCGCTTCTAGAATTTTATATTTTTGCCCTGGAGTAGACAAAAAAAATCTTACACGCCCAATGGGAGTAATTAAAAAAAGCCTCAGATAGCACGTTTATTGACAATTTATATGCGATTTAGGACATTCTTTATTTTTCCTCCTTATGCATATTATACCATTATTCTTTACATGCATATAATTATTATACGATAGAAAAATTAAATTAATAATGTTGTAATTTTTATAAAGGTAATTTTTGAATAAATACACAGTTTTTCATTTTCTTTATTATTATTAAATTAATATATTGTGTTTTTATATATATTTATATATATGTATATAACAGCGACAAGTACAATGTATCGTTATGATTAGGTAATGATAATCATAGTCGAAGACCTTATTTCCGATTACCAGTGAAATTAAAGCGGCGAAGTTTTTATTAATCATAATAATCGTACTTTACTCGTAAATTTTTTTAGTCCATCATCGTCATTCCATTTTTTCCTTCACTTTAAACGTTATATGTATAGTACTTTTTTGTTGTTCTCGTATAGATACAGAAATACAGAAAAATAATACCGCGCTAACGCTGTGGAATATTCGATTCTTTCTTTTGTATCCTATATTTTACACTTTGAGACTTTCTTACAGTCTGAACAATATTGATCTTATTTAATCAATACATTTGAAACAAATATTATTTTTTGTTAATAGCGCTAAAGATTCGTTACCTGCTCAGGTCGCTCACGTACCGACTCAAAGGTAGAAAACACGACAAACTAAAGGCCGTATGTACAAACTGCAATTCTCCAATCTAGATTAACGTACTTTTTTCTTTCAAAGTACTAATCAACTTAATTAACAATTATAATAAAAGTGAAAATTAATTGAACTTATTAAGCTATTATTGTAACTACTTTTTTGGCAGTATTTATTAAAATAACAAATATGAAAAACGAATACTTCGGCTTAGTTTATAAAATGCAAAATTTACAAAAGCGTTTGAAATTATCACAAAACGAATTCCTTAAATTAGAATAAGAGTAATTATGAGTTTTGCAGATGGTACCCTTCAGCCACGTCTAAATCATTTCACGGCTCTCCGTTACGATTCTTAATCTTTAAGATTATTAGTAAGTATCATATTTGTAATTATACACGATTCTAAATCGCTCATCGATCTGTCGGCACTGACACAAATAACACATCTGCGACATTATTTTCATTTTTTTTTTTTAAATTATTTTTAATCTTTTTTATCTTCAGTTTTACATGCACGAGTCTCTGCCTCTCAGCTACACTTTTTCACTTGGTCCATTTTTTCGACGCTTCATATGTACAATAAATGTTTGCGACCGTAAGACGACACGTGAGCAGTTTCGGCGCTTTCACTCCTTATTTAACTCTCTTTTTTTTACGTATTTTACAAATTATAAGAAAAACCAGAAAAAATAGGTTTGAATATTCCACGGCGTTGCCGTCGGTATGGAAATATCAAAGATTCTCAGCCCCGTATTACTTTTTTTTATCATTATTCTTCGTCGCGAATCATTTATTCTTATCTCTGTGTTTCACATCTCTCGCACACGTCATCCGTCGTATGTGACACATTTACAATGAATAACAATATTTTTCTCCGTAACCGTCAAACTTTTCGAAAATCTTTTTTGTCCCATACTTTTCGTAATCGATCGGCGTCTTGTGTACACTTTTCAAACTGCATTCGTTTCGCAACATCATTTTAATGAGGCTTTTTATTCATCCTATCGCATTTCGTAATGCACTAGTGATTATTTTCAAAAATTTTACATTTTTTTCGTATTTGTTTGTTCAATGGAAAATACAGCGGTCATTTTAGAATTTTTTTTTATTTTCGGTGAATACTTTAATGATAGAAGATTTTTTAACGTTTTTCTTTCAAAGTGAAAGAGCTTTATTTTTAAACACGAATTCTTTTCAGTTGTTGGCATTTGGTAATATTTAATTACGAAAAGACAAAATTTTTTTTTCCAATCACGAAGTTTTTAAACTATTTGAAGTCGTTGAAGTTGACAGAGTGGATAATAATTATTATTATAATTATAAGTACATTGATTATAATTCAACATTAGTGCTCTATGAAAATTAATTTTACATTGCTTTAATAAATTTTCCAATTATGAACACTTTAAAATTGATATTTGGTTTTACTTTTAAATGTATAAACAATTATATGGGTTTATTATTATAAATTATATTAATAAAAATTAGTATAACAAATTCTCTTAATAAACACATGAAATGTAATTGATATAATTTTCGTAAAACAATTTGTAATAAATTGGAAAATTAAAATTCATACTTATACAAATGTAATTTAATTCAAAATAGTTATTCAAATAATGGCTATATATAGATTTTCTATAAATTAAATTATGCTTTAACTGTGCGGTTTCAGCATTAAATTTGAAATAATATTAATTTTGTATTTTTTTAATGAAATATTAAATAGAATAACTAATTGGTATTATTGATTGCACAATCCCTATTATATCAATAATCAAAAATATAAAAAATTCGTTTTGTAAAACAAAAAACTAACGTTGAAGTCATCAATACATATTTTTATTAATATATCTATGCAACATAGTACTTTTTATTGTAACTACAGTTATAAGTGAACTTTGGTCGTAAAATAAAAATTAGAAAATTGTTCTTAACAAACAACTTCCTCGACGGATCTTAAGCAAACTATAAAAGTTGTTTTACACCGCTGCATTCAGCCAATTATCTTTGATAGCAATAAATCCCATATTTTATTTGGTCCGTAAAAGAGCTCTCTGAAAAGTTTAATTTTTTCCCAGTTGAAACCAATATACTTTAATAGCACAAAATGATTTTTATATGTTTTTAACCTTCTTACTTGAAATATTAAAGCGTTTAAGAGAAAAGTAAAGTGAAACGTTTTATACATGTTAATAAAATATCGAGAAAGTCCACTTTTTTGACAACATTAGACATTTATCAAACATTTTAAAAATATCAGAATTAATTGAAAATGTACAGATAAAATAGTTAATATAAAGATAAATCATCAATAAAACGTTTATGAAGTATCTTTAACAACTCAATGAGAGCATTTAAACATTTATGAAAATACAAAATAATAATGATGATCTATACTGAGAATTTATGGCTTTTAAAGTTCATCCATATGCAGCAATTCACTTAAAATCTTTTAAAGGATTATTTCGAACCCACTTTTAAACTCATAGTTTCTGGCATTTTGAACAGAAAAAACCTATGGAAATCCTTAATTTGGGTAATTTCAAAGTAAACTGTGGAAAAATATAGTCGCTTTTTTCTCAGTAAAAAGGCTTTAACGGATTAACGTGATCACGTTAAAGAACATATGAAAAAATTGTGTGCTATTGAGTGAGCTAACACTTAGTCGATTATAAACGCAAAAATGTATGTTTTATTCCATCTTTTTAAAGTCTTTTATTCGTTACTTTCGTTTCAAGGCTCTATCGACAAAATTTTCTTTATAAATCACTTTTTCCGGAATCATTTACTTTTATTTCATACCCCATTGACACACATACAGAAAGAATTAACTTTGATAAATCAACCAACTCTACAGTCAATACGTATATTAAATTCCAACTCAAAGATGAAAAAAGAAAACTGGTACTTTCTTTTCGGAGCACATTTTACGGACACGAACGACGGACCACAGCCAATACGACCAGTTCAACAATGACGGTTCTAAGAGTAAAAACGCTGTAGAATTCGCTTCGAAAAGCTTTTTCGTGGCACAATTGATTATTCTTCTCGCACCCTGTCACTTACTTCGCCGAACGCTCCGATTCTTATTTCCAATCCTTGTGGAATGGATTTTCATAAATACTCACGTAAGCATTAATCGAGACATTCGGCGAAGCAACTTACGAACCTTTCGGAATTATATACGCATAATAATAGCTCCCAGGTTTTGTTTTTTTTAACTTTTTTTTATAATAAAATACACATTCACGACATTATAGTATGATTATTCTTCATTTTTTCTTTTAATGGAAATTCTTAAACGACGTTGCCTTTTGCCGCGTGTACTTGTGTGTTTCGTGTTATGTCTGTGCGTGATAACCTACGACCGCTAATACCACATCTGCTTCATTATCATTTTTTTTTTCACCTTTTTCGTAAACGTACTTAATCATAATTTTTTATCGTTATCCGTATATACAATCGCAGAAAAAATTGATTAAGAGTTCTGATATTATAATCGTACAATTGTTTCTCTCCCGCGCATTCATTCAATTTGCCACGCATTCGAATTTTTTCTCACTTACTCACAATCCACAAGTTTGTAAAAAAATGCACAATCGAGATCACCTCGTATCCAAAGTCTTAGACTCTCCGCGGAGCCTTCGCTCTTTCCTCGTTGCAAACAAGTCTTTTTGTTTTGTTCTTCTATTTTTTTTTTTTTAATTCCTATTCATGCATAACTTTTCTCCCTTTTCTGGTTTACATATTATATATACTCGGTCAAATTCATTTCGTAATCCTACAATCTTATTAAAAGTTATTCTTATTTATATATAAGGTATGTAACAATAATCCACAGGTTTTTATTTTTTTTTCCCTCTTACACCATACTTCGCGCGTATCTTATTTACAGGTTTTTTTCTTTCTCCTTCCTTTTTTTCTTATTTACTTTTATGCGATCGAAAGACTTTCGTGAACTTGACGCCTCTTCGTTCCAAGATAATTCTTCGCTTCCTCCAAGGACTCTGCGGATATTATTATATATCGTCAAGGGTTAACTGACTCTCAAAATGAAATCGTCTGTGCCGTAAGTAAAGTAGTTAAGTATCTAAGAAATATTTACATTCCTTCGGGCATCATGAATTAATTCCTGAATTACCCCCATTTTTCATATGATTGGATCCGTAAGATTCTTTTTTTTTTGTTAAGGCATTGTTTCTCTGTCGAGTGTTGACAAATGTCTTTCGCTTTTTCCCGATTTATTATTATTCTTATTTTTGTTTAAACTTGATTTAAATTGGCAGTAGCAAAGAAAAGTCAAAGCAGAGACTTTCTAGTCGGACAGTTTTGACTACCTGAAGTCGATACAAATTGTCCTCGCAGCAATCGGATGTTAAAATTTTTGGATTTTGCCTCCCGTCGATCTTCGATAATCATTCATTGTATCACTTGACGAATCAATAATAATTTTGATATTACATGGATGAGCTGGAAAAAATTTTTATTATACACTTTTTCAAATTTCATTGCCGACTCGAATCAAACTAAATCTCATCACGATTTACGGTTTATACAAAAAGTCAAAAGTATAACATGAGTAAACCCAAAGTATCCGGCCGTACAAACGTAAACAATAAATGCAAAAAAGTTTAACTTGACTACCCTAAGAAAAAATTTCATCTACCACCCTCTCGAAAAACTAAAACTCTCTGACGTATACAAATCCCCAATTTCCATCACCCTCCTAAATCTAAACCACGCACTTGAAAATAAAGCAGCCCTACAAGAGCAAAAAACCCGGCAGAGCCGAGATTTCCTTGAGCGCGAGAATCCAATGTTTTTTGCTTATCAAAGCTTCGAGCTTGCCGCGAAACCGCCTCACGACGAGAGACAAAGTCCGAGTGTCGACGAGCGCCGCGCTGACGTTGAGAAGGAGACGAGCGTAGATGAGTCCGGGGCCGAACGGCTGCACAGCGCGCTCGACCGGTGGCCGCGGCCCCGTGTGTCATACCGGCTCCTCCCTCTTGAAGTTGATGTTCTGCGAGGCGCAAAAGTCGCGCGTGAAGGGGACGCAGTTGAACAGCTTGCAGACCTCGCACTCGTACATGGGCACGTTGTAGAAGAGGGCGAGCAGCAGGCCGAACAGCCCGATTATCAGGATCAGGCAGATCCAGATGACGAAGATCTTGCGCCGGCGGTCGTAGTGGCCGAACGAGATGAACGGCATGAGGGCGTAGGCAGCGAGGAAGCCGAATATGAAGCCGAACAGGTGGGCGTAGTTGTCGACCCAGGGCAGGACGCCGAGGACCAGCAGACCTACGAGGATGAGGATGAGCTTGGTCAGGGCTCGCCGTGGGTATTTGAGCATCGGCCAGCAGTGGAGGACCTCGACCACCAGGGTTGCCAGGAGGGCGAAGTGAGCGCCGGCTGGACCGACCTGGGTTGGAAGAGAGAGATTTGGATTAGATTAGTTTTCTATTGAATACTGGTTTTGTTTAGTTTGTTTCTTTGGTTGTTAGATCTGAACGGGTGTTATAGACAGTTTTTTGGTTTGAAGTAGATTAAGGTTCGTTAAGATATTGACGTTAGTCCAAACCATTGCAGGAATTAAATAAATATTTTATATTTAACTTATCGAGTTTGGTTTTAATCAACTAAAAATTAAATTAGGAATCTTTAATTATCAAATTAATTGATCAGCAATGATATTTTTGATCATTGATTTTCTATTTGTGTTATTGAATTTATAATATTACACAGCATTTTTTTCAAGGATACATTTTTAGAAATAAAAATCAATATTTACCTCTGCTCTGTAAGGTACAAATATTGCGCTCGCAAGATTTCCTGCTAAAGCCCCGATAAAGTAAATGAGTGCGATACGTATTGATCCTGTCAATTTTTCCAAATCTCTCATCAAGAAGTATTGAACGAATATTGTGATGGCGATATGAAGAATTCTGAAATAATAGAAATACATATATAAACATTTTGCTCTCGTGTCTCTCATCTTCTACATTCACATCATCAAACGCAACGTTTAAAACAAAAATTACAACCATATAATTCTAGTAAACTTTTACTACAATTCAGTCTTCACCCTATCCCCTCAATTAAAAACGTGATACAACCCTAATCAAAACAAGAATGCAAACAATAAAAAAAACTTCTTACCCGGCGTGAAGAAACGTGGTGGTAAAGAGCCGATAAAACTGATCAGGCCATTCGGGATGGAGAAATGGTATCATGCCGCAAACGTCGTGCAGGCACTCGACCTGCGAGCACAGAGAGGCTTCCTCGTGAAAGTAGCCATGCACAAAGTCACAGTACTCCTTGGTGGTGATGCGGCAGGTGCCGTGGATGCCGATACAGCACGGATGACCTATCACCTCGCAAACCATGTGCTCGGCCATTTTGTCCTTGTAGCGGCCGATTGGGAAATTGGCGTTGCCATGGGCGTTTGGCTCTTTACTTCTGCAATTTGGAAGGATTGTTTGGTTGAGAAGTTTGAGGTGGAAAGAAGACTTGGTGAGAGGTGTTGCGTTATTGGTCAAGGCTTGATATAGGATTGATAAGAGAAATACAAATGTGGAGAACGTAGAGACGTTAAGTAAAATCTTTTAATTAATTTTACCTGAAACGTTGACTGAAGGGGTTGATCTTCCGACAGATTGGCCACTTGGTGATATCATCAGGCCACTCGTACGGAGCGATGCTGGCTGGAGCATCGCAGAATTTAGGATCGAGGCCACATACTGAGCCGCTGATGCGACCACCAGGACCACTATCCGCTGGTCCCCATTTCTTCCACGTCGAAATCGTATTCTGAAGCACCGATGAAAGTTAGCAAATTTTTTCTTGTTTGTGTATTTATTTTTCATATCAATGTGTATACATAGATTTACTGAGTGTAAAGTTACATACATTTACAAAAATAATATTATTTATGCGTACTTATAAGAAACTGTGTGTACTACTTTTCACACATATAAAAATAAAATGAAATAAAAATTTTGTTTTTTTTTTAACTAAATAAGAATCAAAATTTGTGAATACAACATACAAACTAACTAAATAATAATATTTGCTTTTTAGCAAAGTTTCGACATTTTTATAAAATAAATAAAATAAAATATATAGTTTAATAAAGCATTTTGCTCTAATTCAATAAAGCATGCAGTTGTAACAATACGCTGTATATTTATTACTATTTACATCGACATTGATATTTTGATTGAAATAATAAACGTTGTAGTGCTCTTAATCATTCACAACTAAAAGCATAAGAATCTACATGATAGAAACATGCTTCACTTGAACATTTTTATTACCGTTGCAGTAGAGCTCATCCCCCGGACCAGTTGGTTTTAAAAATAAAGATATTATATTATAATATAGAACTTAATAACTTTGATAATTATTTTGGATTTAAGACACAAATATATTCTTTTATTACATCTCAAATTAAATAGTTTTTAAGATTTCAATTATTTGAAGTTGTAATTGCATTTTAAATTGTTTCTCGAGATGGAAAACAAAGAAATTTCTCGTGCTATTCTTATAACATTTTATACTAAATTCAACTGATTGTAGTATTAATAACAATTTAGTTTTGGATAGCTTTCTGGTTAAAAATAAAAAATCATTAAAAATGAATTTTAAAATCCCTTTTAAAAATATTTCTTAAAATTTATTGGGTAACTGCAATAATACTCACTGAGCATTCTGCTCTACTCGACTGTACACAGCCGGAATCGTCATTTCTTATGCAGCAGGCAGTGTCGCGCTCTTTTTCCCGCCATACATCAATTTCTTTCAGAATCTTTATATCCCTACGCATGCACGGTGCAAATTTTGCGCCAAGATGTATTAGGTCAGAGGCGCGCGGTCCTAACCAAAAGTTCGCTGGCTCTTGATATTCAACTTGCTGTAGAGACAGACTTGTGACCAGTACCTAGAATAATAAAAAATTATTTTATTTTTAGTTAGGATCGTCAGTAGGGAGTCATTAGACTAATGCATTGATAAGACAATCTAGTTTTGTTAATTTTTTTGTAATAATAATATGAATTTTGATGCCCTTTATGAGCTTGATTGTAAATATCAGGAATATAATTTTTTCATTATGGCATTAATATAAAAAAAATAAAACCATTGATGTGACATAGAACCATTGAAGTCTGACAATGTATTTTTAAGGATACAAGAATTAAATCTTTAACTAATTTTAAATATTTATAAAATTTCTCAACGACAAGTTAGTGTTTAATAGCGTAATGGCAAAAAAGTGAGTTACCGCATTTGTTTTTAACAAGAAGGCTTTCGTATCAATGACCTCTCAAAACAGTTTATTTTTATGAATTTAATCACACTATTTTTCATTTTTATATAATTTGATTTTGTACTTTATTAGTTTATTCTGCTTTATTCACTTAAATCTAAATATGATTTTTTATACATCTCACCAGTCTTTCATGTTTAAAAACTGCAGTTATTTTAAAACTTTATATTTTCATATAAGTGAATAAATGTATTTTAATGAAAATAAAACCGAACTAGATGAATTGTAAATTCATTAACTTTATAATATCGGGTAAATGAATTAAAAGTTCTCGTAAATCTGGTAAACGTCACTGATATTATTTTGTTACTGTTAATAGTTGAGTTTCATGTACAGTTCAAAAAGTTAACATATATAGTTGTTTATGTTACTAATTTATAATCCAATTTTAATTATATGTCGTTTCATAACCATTATAAATAGTGGCTTGATTATACAAATATTAATAATAGCATTTGCCAGATTCTCGACTTTTGCTGACTTTTGCCACCTTCATTTTATACGGGATATTATTTATATTATTTTTTAACCATATTGAGCACTTGTTAAGTAATGTAAATTTTTGTAACATTTATTTTTAGAACAGAATAAGATTCTTAAAAAGTATTAAAATTATATTACCTTTTATTTAAAGGATTTGTATAGTATTGAATATTATATATTATGTTATTTATAAATAATATATAATTATTTATACATAATAAATCATTCTGGCGATTCGCATTAATTCAGATATCCTCAATTTATTTTTATTTTACATTTTAAAATATAATTTATTTATGTTTTAAATACTACTTTTAACCCTCTTTGTAACTATTACATTCCTTTTTTAATGAAGCAATATTTTGTAAAGGGCAAATAAACTACCATTGTCAATTAAAAAAATAAAATAAATAAGTTCTTTAAAATATATTTCGAGTAATTTGAAAGAACAACTTGCTATCACTTTTAATTAATTAACGTTAAAAGTAATATAGCAAAAAACTAACCAAGCTGGATCTGTGATGAAGGTCAAGTCCGACAGGTCCAAAGCCGTAGCAAGCGAGCGAGATGATGAGTATAAGGATCTGCACGGTCGTGATCCAGTAGGTGAAGTAGGGCCGGTGATCCTCGAAATCGTCCAGCTGTCTTCTCACGTCTGGCTTTTGCGCGACGCTTTTGCGAAACGACCTCCTAGTCAAACAGAGGAGATCATTAAAATAATTAATGAATTTTTTTAAAAAGTAGAAAAAATTTTTTGCACGCTTTTAAATTAATTTTTATTATCTTTGGAAAGTAATGAAAAACTGAATTTAAAAATTTAAAATCCAAATGAAGTCAAGTTGGCTCGTTTTTATCAAAGTACGAGCTGAGTACTTGATGTTTTCAGTAATTTAGCGTACAGAAAAGTAAATGAAATTTAATTTTTTTTTTGTAGTATCACGAATTTTTTTATATAAAAGGTATGTCTCAAAAAAGTATAAAAATACAATTTATTATTTAATAAAAATAAATAATAAAAAAACTCGATTATTTCGAGTGTTGGTAGATTCAGACTTCCTAGCTGACTTAATTAGATCCGAAAGTTCGAGCAATGTTACTAAACTTCAGTTTGTCGAGCCAAAATTCAAATTGAATAGTTCGATTATTCAAAACCGATCAACTTTAAAAAAGCAACATGTAAACATTTATTTCTTTATGCGTTTAAACCTATTTTAATTTTAAAAATGCTGTTTGATTCTTAAGTTGTTTTATAAGATGATCTATGACGCAATGTTAAAATACAAGGACAATATTATACGAGAATCAAGCAAACAAAAAATATGAAAGGAAAACTGGAACACGAAAAATAAAACAAAATGTTGAGAAATACTTACATTCAAGACATTTAGTTCAGCAAGAGAATGAGAAAAATGCAGGTAAAGAAAAAAATGTGCATTGAATTTTCATTACGCTCATTATATTACATAAAATTACGCAAATGTCTATATAGATTTTCTCGTAAAAGAAATAAGCGCATAATTAAGGAAGTGGGTAGAAAGGCCTGTTTTGTCGGAAAAAGCAAAGCGAGCGACCGCAGAGAAAAATGAGAAAAAAGCGGGGCGCACTTGCATTAAAAAAAAAAGATCGTTCAAACTAAGAATAAGTAAAAACGCGAATGAAAAAGGAATAATAAGGAAATGGGGTGTAAAACGACGTATGTGTGTGTGTGTGTGTGCGTGTGACAAAGACGAGGAGCAGTGTGAAAAACCAAGCAGAGAAGAGAGAGAGATGAAGGCAGCGTAAAAACTGGGTCACGTAAAGAGAGAGAAAGCTAGAGAGGCAGCAAGAGCAGGAGAGCAAGAGAGAGAAAAGAGGGGTTAGAGGGAGAAGAACGAGCGAAAGTGGAACGTCGATTGTGGAGTAAAAGGTAAAAAAAAGGGGGCTAAGTGCCTAAAAAGGATGGCAGGAGTAAAAAAAGACATTTATAACTTCGCGCGCTCTCCTCGAGAGTCATCGACGGTCGAAAGTAGCCACGCAGTATTTGGCGCGCCAGCGCGTTTCCCTCTTATTTTGTTTTAGAATTTTCGGTTCTATAAATAGGACGATCCGGCGTCTATGACAAATTTAATGCTGGAAGAATGCTTCCTGTAATTTTTTTTCACTTCAAAGCTCCTTTGGCCGCGAGTCTGCGATATTTCGCGCTACGCTTTTAACTCTTTTTAAAGCAATTGTCGAAAGGGGAAGATAAATTTTTAATTAATTAAATTGAATACTTGATACGTTAACGCAAGTGTAAAATCAGATAGCGTTGATATTTCTGGGTTAGCTCCTGGCTGGCGGCGCGACCGGTTGCGTTTTATAAATTCATATGCACGTTCCATATTTTAACGGATATTACTTCCTTTTTATTTATTTTGCTGCGCACGTTAAGTTTGTTACTGATTTAGTTCGCTATTAAATATACACGCCAAAGATTGAAAAAAAATGCAGTATAAATATCGCTTAAATATAGGGTAACTCAGGGTGATATGGTAATGCGGGTATAATATAATATGCCAGTTGCTGATAACTTTTAGGATAATGAGAATCAAATCCGGATTATTACTTCGATCATTATATTCAAGATATTTTTTTTTAATGATTTCAATAATTATAAAAATATTTTCAAATTTTTCATGGATCAAAAAAAATTAAATAATACAAAACCATTTTATGATACGTGATAGTAATATACTGCTATAAATTATAATGTATGGTAAGAACATATTATTTTAAAGTATCATGAAATGGTTTAATAATATGTATCTAAGTTCGTATATACATTATTTACTCATGTGATAATACACAATGTTTTGAAACCATCCACCTATGCTATATTACCCCAACTTACTCTAACGTACATCAGTTTACCAGGTGCATAAAGTATAAATGTTTATTATTTTGCTCTCATTATCAAGAGGTGCGGTAGCGCCTCGAAGGCAAGTCTGAGTTACAAATGTAGACGAAGCCTGAGACGCACTCCGCGTACACTTACGAATTAATACTTTTACAACAATTTCCGTTTTGACTCAGAAAAATTTAAAGAGAATTTATCAAAAGAAAAAGTTTCTCAAAAACCATACACAACAAATAAAACAGAAAAAAATAAAATAATTAATCAACTCACCCAAAGAAACGACCAACGATGCCCATGCCGTACTGCCGACGATTGCTGTTATCAAAGACCCGATCGATTGTGCTCGGTGAAATTCTTTTGCCGCCGAAAATCGGCTTCATTCTCATGCCTCCCTCGGCCGCCTGGATGTTACCCGCGTGCACGTGCACGGCCTCCTGAGAGTCCAATCTCGTTCTAAAATAAATTCAATGTTTATTATGTTCATTTCATCCTTTGAGAATGTAGTTAGAAAGGTGAAATTGTTTATTTTGTGCGTACCTTAAGGTGTAATGCTGGTCTCTCCCGGTTGATATACCCCGAGATCTTCTAACATGTCCGTCGATGGCCGCTCTCTCCTCGGGCTGTTTATCGGTTAATACTGATGGGCTCCTGGTGAGGTGAGATGGAAAATACAATGGATTAAGTGAAGAGTGCTAATGTGGAAACACCGCGTTATTTGCATTTAATAAATTTTTGTATATCAAAAGAACGCATTTATGATCCTAGAATTTCATCATAGCAACAAATTTTAAAATTTGTCTCTATGCTCTTAACAAGTGTGCGAGCACTCAAAAAATATTTACTACATAATTGAAATGAAATTAAATTTTGTATGATCCAACAAATTTTTAATTCAATCAATCAAGCTTTTATTGCGATGACAAGATTTTTTCTCAGATTACTTTATAGTTCGCAACTTTTAAAGTCTAAAAGAAAAAGTTCAAATCACAACTTCTTCAAACACATCACTCACCAGATCCTTGCGAGTGCCTCGGAACCATCGACGACGGTGCCGCCCCTGAGCATTTCGGCGGGCACAGCGGCGGCTCCCTCGTCGATCGCCGCCGACGCAGCCAGATCCTCGGCCAGCTGCTGGACCGCCTGGTTGTCCTGGCCGGCTGGGGCAGGCTGGACCGGCGGCGCCTGGAAGAAGGCTTCCTCCTCGTCGTCATGGATGGCAGCCTCGTCGCTTTGCGGCTCCTCGATAGCGTGAACGGCGCTCGGCGGAAAGCTGCGCGAATCGCCGATCGTCGTTGACCTCTCAAGCGGCCTCTGGCGTCTCAGGGTCTGTGGGATTTGATGAGGTTTAGTTGTGGGTGTTGGTGGGTTGGGTTTGGGAGTTTTGTGAATGGTGGGTTGATCGTTGAAATATTGTTTGTTTTTATCATTGTGAGAATGGAATGATTCATAGTTAATTTGACGGTCGATGGTTAGAATTAACGATGGTGCATGTCATTGGAACATGAGAATAGCCATAGGTATACAAAGATTTGTAAACTCAATGACTTGGTAATATTTATTTTTAAAATTACAACTTCGTACGTCTTATAAAAATTGAAAATTTTTAATTGTATCGCTCTTAGTGTTAGCTTGTATTGTTGTTATTTTGACCTTGAGAAAAGACTTAATAAACTCCTCGAAACAACAACTATGAAAATAAAAGGTTTCCTCTTTTTTTAACCCTTTGGTTCATCGAAGATCAATATACATTCCTTCCTTTAACTTGATGGATTCATGCGGACTAACAATTAATCATTAAGAAGGGACGCACAGTTAGTTTTCTAATTTATCATCAATCCATTAAAATCAGACGCTTACAAGTTCGATAGCCTCTGAGAAAACTCGCACCGCTGACTATTAATAACTTAACCATCCGACAAAGGCATCTTTCTCACTCTCTTTGCACGTCGTCTCGAAAGTTTCGAGCTTTCCGAGCCAGCGGAGTGGCGGCAGCTTGGCCGGAATTAATTTACTCTCTTTGCGGAAAATGAGGAATCGCAAATGTGTGTCAAGACTTTTGTAGTGACTAGTTAACTTCGCGAGCGCGTCCGTTGTTACTTGAAAAATCTGGGCTAGTTTCTCGCGGCGGCGCATGCACTGCTAGAGACGGCTGCTTCTTTTGCATCTCATTAATACCGTACGACGTATTTTCGAGTTGAATATAGTAGACAATTTTGAGAACATTCTATTCACGCGAGGTTCCGATTTTGTTAGCTTACTTTGTTTCAGGAAATGCGGTAGCACCATATCCTGGTAGAAAATTGACTATTCTGGTCTGAATTACTAGTAAACGAATGTTAAAATGGCAACTGTTTAAACGGAGGGAACAGTTATAAGATTTTTTTCATGAAGTTTCATTTATTTAATACTTGATGATATTTATCTAAATGTTACCGTGAAAATCATTGATCAAAAATCCTTTCTTTTCTGTAGAAATTCTGTTTAAAGTATTTCCAGAATTTCTAAATAAGTTTCATTTTAATATCCGTTAACCAGAAATTCTGCCCAGAATATCGTCAATTTTTTACCAAGACCTGATGATTATAGATACATACTTATTTGCAAAATGCTAACAATTCCTACTTGTTAAATTAACAGACAATTGCGCTTGTCAATTCACCAAATAACATTCCAGCGCACCCAACTGCAATGTAATCAGTTCAAGACGTCAACGTTTTAAAAAAAAATCATGATTCACGAGTTTCCTATACATCTTCCCCGGCAATTCCAGATAAAACAAGCAGTCGTTAAAATTTCTCCGCGCACGACAGAGACAATGCGAAGCAAGTCCCTCCCGCTTCCTCTTTCCCCATACGACCAGCCGATTTAACAAGCGAAGTTACATTGAAATTTATAGGAGTTTCGTATAGGACGACGACGACGACGGCTAGGATGCGTGCTGGTTTTCAATTATGCATGACAGGCAGTAACTCCGGCGAAACTCATGTCGCGCCTGCGCTAGCTCGCGAATGTAGTATGTAGTATATGTGTGCACCCTCCTTATAGTTTTGGGTTATATCTCTGCGAATTCCCCCTTTCTTCCTCCTTTCATCCTCGATACACGAGGACAAAGCTCCTAGCGCGAACTTTGGATTTTGGTAATAATCCGGTAAAGTCTGGGCGCGGGCGGGTGAGTCTATATTTTGTTTGGTGTGATTTACACGTGTGGGGTTGGATCTGGCGTTGTTTTAAGGCTGAGTTGCTGATAATGTGTTTTGATTTTATATTGAAATTGAATTTTGATCGAAATGTTTCGGTGAAATCTTCGATTTGTTTTTAATAACAAGGATAATACAATATTATTTACTTATCGTTCCCACGGACTATATAAAAACAAAATGTAATAGATTCTCATAACAATTTGTATGTTAAAATGAAGATTAAAAACTATTTAATTTAAATGAAGAAGTTAGTACGCGAATATAAGCAAAGGTCTTTTATATATTGTATTCGCCTCCTGCCTCTTATACAAGTATATGCGTGTACGTATAGTTTGTTACCCTAGTCAATTTATGGGCTATTAAGTCTTGGATACACTTCCGACTATTATTTTGGCGATCTCCAGAGTCACGAGTTGCCAACTCTGGACGACGTACAAGCGCGTGCATGTATAGAATAGCCTCGTAAAGTTTGAAAAGTGACAAGAGCGGTCTAAATTATCTAAATTACTTCATAATACATTGAAAGCTAAAATAGTCTGACCACATTCGGATTGCTACTACTTGCAAGGAGAGTGCCTCACTTTTGGGTCACGGATTTCAATGAAACTTTGCAAAATTATTGTTTGGTTTAAAATATGAGGCATGTATCTCGGCGTTTACTTGAATAGGCCTTAAAATTTAAAATATGGTCTACTTAAGCTTACTATTCCCAAAAACATGGTTTTATTCGAACCCTTCTAGCTTGATTAAAATATGCAGAAGAATGTTATAACTTAAATAGCCAATTTAAAGTGTAATAAACAAGCTTTTATACAAGTTGAATGCTTTGATATAAAAAGTTACAAGCGATTAAAAATGAAACAAAATTTTTCGCTAAAAATCAATATTAAGTTTTAACGAGCAATATTTAGCCTTATTTTTTAACGTTTGAAATTTTTAATTTAGTTTTTAATAAAGCGTTCGACTTACATAAGGCCTTTAATTAAAGTTTGTTTCATACATTTTAAATTATTTTTTTATGATTTGGCCAAGATGTAAGGGTTTGAGTCAATCCATATTTTTGGACCAGTTATACATAAATGATCATATTTTAAACTTCAGGGCTCATTAAAACTTCGATACACGTGTCTTGTATTTTAGTCATTCACATACCGTAAAAATTTATTATCGAAAATACAAAGCTACATTATTTTTACTAGAATCATCAAATGGTCCATCAATAAAAAGCAACTGCCCTTTAAAATTATTTATTTATAAAAAATCAAGCGTTATATAATATAACGCGCTAAAATTGCCCACGATAATTTAATTTCACTATCGTCTTGTATAGAAAAAGCAAGGGTAATCGCAGCGAATATTTGACTATACTAGAAGAGCCTGCCGGAGTGATAAAACCCCGAAGCGAGAGCTTTATTAATTACGCTTGCGCCGTTTCTCCTATACCCACGGATCACGGCGCCATTAGTCTTGGCGTCATATTTCGTTCGGGCTTAAACGCGCTTGCGTTTTACGAGTTTCACGGTGAGGACGAGCTGGGAAAATTTAGGAAAACTGATCCTAAGAATTTCCATCCTTTGGTGTAGTAAATATTAATTTTTTTTATTAGTTTAATTATTGAATGGAAGCTAGGGAACTAAAGGAATTTTAAACTTAACTGCTGGTTACAAACTAAGATGTATTTTTAAGAATCTTTATTTAATTTTGTTAATTGGAAACTCTTTATTGTTTATTAGAAACTACTTTTGTTTCTATTGATAATGAAGTAACATAATTTGAAATATATAATATTTTTGACAGTCAACAAAAATAAATGCAGGATAAAATCTTTACTCAAAATGTATTTAAATGTAAGTAGAAAATTGACACAGATGATGCTTTAAAACTGTAATGATAAGCATTTCAAATTTGTATAAGATTTTTCTTTTAAGGACACTATACATAACATATTTTAATAAAATAAAGATAAATAAAATAATAAAATAATTGTAGAATTTAATAATTAAAGTTACAAAAAATATCTAAATTATCAAAAAACATGTACATATATAAATTTTAACATAAATTTTAATTATATTTTTAAAAAGTTTTTGATTATTAAAAGAATTTGAGTAACCCACTCTGAAAATCAAAATATTTTTAAATTAAGAGGAACTGTTGTCCGGCAAGTTTTGGTCATACCAGAAATTATTTGCAAATGCTTACAACATTTTCCACATCGCATGTTTCTTTGCCTGGTATCTCATTAAAATAAGGGGTTTATTAAAGGAGATACACAAGAGTACGATAAGACAACATTGCTTTAACTAACGTAAAGTTAAGGAAGATTTAATGAAAAATATCCAACATTTTCTGGGCTATTAAATATTTCTTAGCATACCATTTACATATTGTAGCTTGTTTGCACTCGTAAGCTTTTGAATTACCGTAAATAATTTATGAAACTTTTTAGTTACTGTGTTGTAATGAAACAATTTTAAACCAAGTTTATTTAAAAGTAAAAAAATTAAATTTTTGCATTAAAATGCTTTAAAATTAAAATATTAAATGAAACTTTTTTACTTCAAACATATACTTCGATTTTTTTTTTAAAAACGTTATTTTTTCGAATTTAATTTACTTCATTTTTATTACATAAAAAGCATGCTAATGAGAATTTAAAAAAAATATTTTTTTGAACTTGCAATGGAATTAGTCGTGGTGCGTAAATAAATTTTTACATAAAAATGTGATAACAGTACAGTATTTTAAAATTTTAATAATTTAAAAGTAGAATTGGGTAAAAGAAATAAAATTTTTTAGTGTAAGAAAGGAAAATGTATTAATAAATTCTCGCTTCTTTTGAAGTGATTATTGTCATGAATAAAAGATTATTGTTTCTTTGTAGCCATAAAGTTTTATCAAATTTCATGAAAAAATATTGACATGATTTCTTCAAAATACATATATTTTTGAAAAATTCTAAAGAAAGATAAATGTTTTTAAAATTATAAATATATTTGAATACTATATTCTGAATATGCAGAATTAGAATATGAGTACATAAATTTTTTGTAATTAATTTATTATTAAAAATATTCAAGAATTTCAATAGTAACAGATAGCATTTGAATTAGTGTCATATAGAAAAGCTTTTGTAAATTAATTTAGTAAAATACTTGTTGGCATTGCATTTTTTATTTTGTTGTTGACGTTAGCATTTCAATATTAAGTATCTAGTAAAAATTTTTTTATTGAAATCAAGTATTTATATGTTATTTGATTTAAATCTAATCTGTTAGATAAATGAGGCTTGATATACCTACCAAATTATTGCAAATACAGTACATCATCCGTTAAATTTATTCGTATATCTATAAACACGTATATATACTTATATTCATATAGATACAGATAATAATTTTTTAAAATACTATTTACTTGATTTAAGAACCTCAAAGTAAATCAAAATTTATCAAATTCTCTAATATATTAAAATATGCATTATTATAAAACTATTTATTTGAAAAATTAAAAATTAGATTTTAAATTCCTGATTATTAGTTTATTTAATTAATATCGGATTATCCAATTTAATTTTGTTTTTAAAATCATGTTAAATTATCTCCGTGTATCCAATACATTTAATAAGAGAAAATATTTTTATTATAACTTAATTAAAAAGATTATTACAGTTAATTTTAAGTATTTAATTTCCCACCATAAAACAATCTTGTTCCATTATTCAATATCCACGAAAAACACACAACGCGTTTACAAAACAGTTCAAAATTCCTTTTCCGCGATTGAATAACACCAGAACAAAAGCAAAAAAACAATAAACCCCAACAATAAGATCACATCATCAAACCCCAGCCAGTAATTGCTCGTTACATCGATCGAGCGCGCTGGCCGTACATCCAGAAGCTTCCAACGTCCAAGCAGAACGGCGCGCACGCGTATGCACACGCAGCCCCATTGATTTTCAATAATTGCCGCGTTAAATAACGAGGAACCCCCTCGAGCTTTACATAACACGCACTCGCTCAATCCTTTCGATCTCACCTCACCCAGCCGCCCCGCGCTTAAAGTAGAAAAACACCGATTCTGACCCAGTACATCGTAATTAATGTCCCAGAAACGATCCAATCGCTCCGGCTCTCCCCCCGGTATTCTTCCCTCTCGTTGCAAACCTGCCTCCCCCCCCTCCTCTCTTTTGCTCTGGCCGAGCGCGAGCGAGAGTTTGCCTCCGCACTCTTGAATATTCATACTTTCATTATTGGTCTAGCCCAGATACATGCTGATCCGTACACGTCACTTCTCCGCGAGATTATATACGCGCCGGTTCCGCGCGTGGATGTGGCTATGTAGGCGTTACACTTGGAACTTGGAGCAAATGAGAGCGGGGGAGTAAGGTTGACTTTTCGGGTTTTCCGATTTTTTTTTTGCTTGCTGAATTTTTGATGGAACGACGATTGCCGAGAGAGGATGAAGTAGAGAAGTTCGAGGCGAAGACTCGGGCTGAAGTTTGGTTTATTTGCGTTTTATTTTTCCGTCGTTGATTGAAACTTTATTTACCGGATTTAGTTTGCGTAAACTTTAGTTCGACATCGATAAAACGAAACTGGTTGCCGGTTTAATCTATCTTCTTTCAATTCACGGAACCGCCCCGGGAAATCCGCATTACCTCGCATATAAAAGCAAAAATCAAACCGAACGAAATAAAATCCTGCGAACCCCACAGCGTCCGAACGTCACCAAGCAAACAAGCTGCAATCAACACCCCCAAACCCTTATAAAACCCAACAAATAATTAAACCCAAATTCATCCACTTGCGAATTTAATCAGACTTACATAATTCAGCTCGGTTATCCCGTCGCAGGGCGAGATGCCCGCATATAGAAGCCGCCCTCCCCTCGCTTCGCCCGGCACACAGCTCCATCCTTCGCCAATTAGCCAATGGAAGATTTAGCGCGCGCCAAAAGGGGGAGGAATGCTCGCATATCCTCCGCGTGCTTTGCGCCGCCGGGACGCAATAACGTCAATAGTTCCGCGGCGAGGCTAAGCGCGCGGGGGCGGCTGGTACAGTCGGCTGCTCTTCTGTCGCGGAAATGCGAGTCTATAGGTGTGTATGGCTGTAGCTATGGCTCTGTTGGAGCCCCAGGGTTTCTATCTCAGTGGGCTTTGAGGAGGGAGAAGCGGATTAATTGATAAACGCAAAACGAGCTGATCAGCGCGCGAGTACGTGTTGATGTGCGTGGGTGGGTGAAGGGAGAGTTCTAGCTATGCAAATAAGGAGCGACCTAGTGCCACTTTAGCCGTGGTTTCTTCGCGTTACTGGGCTTCATTTGCAAGACGAGATGCGTGGAACGGTATGAGAGATACTTTGCTGAGCTTGATCGTGGCTCTCGAGGTTCGGGCTAGTTTTTAGGACGAGATGTTGATGTGAGCTGGAAGGTTGTTTGTGAAATTTGAATGATGAAGTTTAAGAAAGAATGAAGAATGAAGGTTAAGTCGGAAAGCTGAAAGTTTCGATTGCTTTAAGGAAAATTTGTCTAAATATTTGTTTTATGTGTAAAACAGGAGATAAATTTGAGTTGCAGAGAAAATTCGCTCTACTTAAGAACGTATTTATGAGAACGTATTTAAAAGATAATTTACTTGTTATAAAGAAAGAAATTTGGACATAAAGATTCTCATATTTTGCATACATCAGAAATCAAGAGAAGAATATAATAATAGAACACAAAATAAGTGCATGAAAAGTACAATCAACAGTTATCGGATTAACCGAATTGATGCATACTTAATTTACATAAAAATTATGTTGAAGATATAGGATGCGTTTAAAATAAAAAAAATGTTTTTCTTGTTATTGCTTATTTTTATAGAAAAACTACCGTAGAACAAGTTTCAATAAATTTTTTACCATATTTTGTTTTTATGATAGAATATGCTACATGTACTTTTAGTTCGTTTTTTTGTTAATTTTATTATTTTCCAATTTTTTAAATTTTATAGCAAAAATAATTTAAATGCCGTAAAAAGTTATTTTTTATTATTTATTCTGGTAGAAAATTTATTGTAGAATAAGCTCCAAAAAATTTTATATCCATTTCTTATTTTGTTTCGATTTTAGGAAGAGAAATAATGGCTTACACGTTTCAGGTAATATTTTTAAATTTGAAAATATACTGTATTTATGGTATTTCCAAATTTCTTCCTGTGTATAAGTGAATGGTACCTAAACGATTTTGCCCTTAAACTAGAGATAGAGAGATAAAAGATAAAATCAATCGTTATTCAATAAAAAAAACAGACTTTCGTACTACTGTAAGTAGTAACAGTAAATCGCAAAAAGAATAAGCAAGCTAGCACATCACACTGGGCGACAGTCAAAGTACAGACACATATGTACCCTTGCTGTGAGCTAGCGCACTGCCGATAGACTAGCCCCTAGACAATACAGATGGAGATATAAACTTTGCAGACAAGCTAGCTCAAACGCAGCTGGCTTTGATAAGATTCAGTATCTCTGTACGCATTCAGTAAATCGACGCATAAGTTCCACAGGGTGCAGTGATCTCTACGAATTTCCTTGAATGGGATTCCAATGTCTTTGTTGCTATCAATGTTGATAAATATTGATTGACAAGTTTTCTTGTTTAAAGTTAATGCTTTACAGGAGTATATAGTTATTATGCAAAGTTACATTTATATATTTTACGAATAAGTTGAGCAGAATAAGATATTGTGAAAGTTTAGCAAGAAACAGTTTGCGATTTTGGGCGGATGTAGATTGACGGATGCAGATTGACGAGTTTCTCTGTGTCACTTGAAGTGAAGCTATCGAATTCATAAGTTACTGACTAAATTAATACCATAATGTATTGGTGTGTCAACTTGATAAAACGCGCAAATGAATTTATTAAAGATGATAAATTTAGCGGAATTTGTTTAATGAAATTGGTCGTTTGATCGCAAATACCGCAATAATATTAAATGATTCTAACATAATTCGAAAATTTCAGCACAAAAACGTTTTGAAATATTAAAATAAAGGGAAAGTAGTTTTTTCTGTACATTAAAAAAAAGTAAACGTCATAGCAAACTGAATATTTTATCAATCAACAAATAACCAGTTTAAATTAAGTCGACAACAATATTACATTTGAAATCAGTCATTAACTTGACCTCACCAAGACTCTCCACTTTTTAAAAACAGTATCGCATTCAAAATAACCATGCCTATCACTAAAAGAAAATATCAAAGAACAATTAACCCCCGAAGCAGCACAAAGTCGAAGCAGCCAGTGGAAATCGATGACGGGGGCCGGGATAGAATAACGCGCAGAACAGCTCGAATTTCTGTGTACGTACGCGATTCTTGGCAAGACGAGGGTGAAGTGAAAAGCTCGGCTATGGTGCACAAGGGACTAGACGCGCTTGCATAAAGTTAGCGCGCAGAAACTGCCGGCCGTATTTCAAAACTTGCTACTCAGAAGCAGGCGAGAGCCGGGGAGAGCCTGGACAATGTTTACGCGTGAATTTAAAACTTCAGTTACCGTTTTCGCGCAGTGTTGGATTGTTTAAAAATTTTTTTTTAGATTTAAGTGCACTATACGGTTTTTTTATAAATATGAAATACTGCAATGCTTGGTTTAAAATTTCTTGCGAAATTTTGTCTTTTTTAATTTATTCTTTTTCATTGTGTCGATAAATTTTTTATTTATGCGGTAAGCTGCAAGATTTTAATTTAGAAGAATCGATTGTCCGTAGTAAATATTTTATTAAAAATCTTATCACATAATCTAAAAATGAAATAACTTAAAGAAGCTTACATATATTGTCGAATCAAGCGTCGACATGAAGACAAGATGCACCTGCTAAGTGGTTCTTTTGAAGTAGCAAAAGTAGTCATTTAAGAGGTTTCTTGCCTCTTGGATGAACTTTTTTTTACTTTAAGTGTACTGGAATATATATCGGCTCAAAGAATTAATTCTCTTTCAAGACATTTTTGCAGAACTAATTGAAGATTTTATTTGTATTGCTTGGAATTAAAAAACAATTTCACCTTATATATTTTAGATTTATCATCAAATAAAGGATTAAATTTACATATTTATTAATTGCTAATAATAACATATCAATTGCTAATGTTCAACAACTTTGATAATTTCGATTTTAATAAACTTCTCGATTATTATAATTTAACAGATGTAGTATGATTAAATATCGATTATTGACCAACAATTTCATACTTCATTAAATTGAAAATAAATTATCCTTTATTTCGTTCTAATGAATATAATATTCTATTAAGCATTAACTTTATGTAGCTATCAACTGTTAATAAATCTATGAAAATCTGCGAATATTACCTAAATATTTGCTGAAATAACTTGGCTTTTGATTAGCTTTTCGAAATTAAATCCACTGTGCGGAATACCAATTTTAAACTCTGTTTTTAAATTTTACATTTAATCGAACATAAATGTCGCTAAATAATAGAATTTTCCTCAAAGAGAATATCATCGAACACTTGCTGCATGAATGAGTTCAATCATTTTGCGGCTTTAATGCACGTATTAGCCGGCTGTGATTTAGTAGAAGCTCAAATTAAATTAATTTGGAATTCGCAGTGAATTTAGAAAAGCTTACCAGTAATGGCAAACCTTCCTAATTAAGCAAAAATGAATATGAATTATCTTCTAAATCGGAATTGTAGAAATTGAAGTTTTAAATCAAGAGAAATTCGCCTATTCGGCAGTATGACTTGCTTGCGTTTATTTTCAATCAAACTTTTGGCTTTCATTCCAACAGTTTCTTTGTCAAATGATCTTTTTAATAAAAAAATTCACGCTGAAACCAATAAAAAAACATTCTAACTTAACATCACATCAGCATACTCGCGTCAAAAAATGCCACAGTAACCGGACCCCAAAAAAGAAGCATCTCCGCTTATAATATACCATCTGTCAAGCAAAAGCGATCGAAGCAAAAACACTTTTCTCCCAGCTCCCCATGCGTTTGGCTCCCTCCAGTCATTAAATTTCGGAATAGAAGCACGCAGGAGCCAGCCGAAACTGGCGTAAAGGCAAAGGCGAAAATCAAAGCGGTTCCTTTCCCTTGAAGCCTCGCGCCGCGAGGCAGCCGGAAGCTTCGCCGCCACCTGCAACCTCGTTAGTCTAATGGACGAGCACGCGAGCGCCTGTAACTAGTCGTTTCTGCTCATGAAATTACGCGCGCGAGATGCAGCAGCAGCAGCAGCGCGCCCAGCTTTCGCGGCGTCAGTCCATGCCTATATGTGCGGGGGCGAGAACTCGAAAGTGTAAATTTCGAGGGTTGCTGGGGGGCTTATATTGGCGTTTGTGAAAATGTCGACATTGGTTTTACTGGGTACTGGCGTTGCTTGGCGCTTTTCTTAATTTTATGTTCTGCTTGTTAGCATGCCAGGCAGCTTTTCCAGCCCGTGATGTTGTTCTTTTAGAGGTATAAGACGTGGAGGCTTTATAAGGAATTATTAAGGAACGCTATTTAGCGATAATTAGGTATTGAAAAAAATCAGGATATGATTATCTGATATAAGATAAATTTAAAATCATCTTCGCGCTGTTTAGTAAAATATTTTATCACCTATAATTCTTATTACGAAAATATTACCAAGTTTAGTCAACATATATATAGTATAAGATCATCTTCATTCCATCATAGACCGTCAATCATTATTATCATATTAGCCAGAAAATTGGCCACTTACATATATATAAAAAGAATAAAAATTAGATAAAATCTGTTTACTCACGTCGACTATGTACTGCAATCCGGAAAGCGTCATTCTCGCAACCGAGTCTTTCCTTCTCACGGGCCTTTGCCATTTTCTGAGCGTGACAGGCTGCAAAATAAACAAACAATTAACAATAAAAATACGTGACCGCCTGAATTTATATTCGAATGAAAATGAGCCTGGAAATCGTAAAAATGAAAAAGAAGATACTGAAAGAAAAAGAGAAAAGGGAGAAAGGAAGTGCAAAATGGGTCAGGAGTATATAGCGAGTTCAGGAGTGGAATATATGCGGTTGCCTTCTTTTCCCGTGTAAAGAGGCCGAGTAATCATGCCTGGCGCGCTTTATATACTCAGACACACAGACGTAGAGAGAGAAAGAGAGATAGAGATAGATAGAAAGCGAGCGAAAACGAGAGAGAAAGAACAAAGCGAGCCACGTGTAAAGATAGTCAGGTAGTCGAGTCACAGCTGCAACTCTAATTATTAATATAACCACCCTCTTTATCTTTCTTTTTCTCCTTTCCTTTGCGCCGATGACCCTTTTTCTCATTCTTTTTTCAAATTCGAAATTTCAGCATCTTCTCGTTTATTCATTTATTTTTTTTCTTTTTCTTTTTTGGAATACTCAGGCTTTATTTTATTTACATGTTAGTGCGTGGATGAAAAAATCAAATAAAATGAAAATAAAATCAACACAGACGGATTATCAGAGGAATTAAGTAAAGATTTATAGAAAAGTTGTTTTAAAATTATACTTACGTCTGAAACTTCCATGGAATCCGGAACGTCTTTCGTGATATCTGGATCTGGTGTAAATTGTGGCAGAAGAGCTCCATATTTCCTTGATGCCATTCGCCGTCTTCGGTCGCGCCATTTTTTATACTCTGCATCTTCAGATTCCTCGTCAACTCCGAAAAATGTTGCAGTCTCACGCTTTATGTAACTATAATTAGGAATAAAGAATTGCTTTCTAAAACTGTCTTTGTAAAGGTTTGATTATTTCAGGAAATCGCAACATCTTCAATTAATTTCTAATTTTATTTTTCAAATAGTATACAACAATAATAAAGATAATTAAAAATATAATAGATTTAATTAACAATGATATCTTTATTATTAAAAGTAAAACGCTACGCTGCATATTTTCTAACAGCCAACTCTGTAAATTTTAAATACTAAAAATTTCCACTTTTTACTCTTTAGTGGAGCATTTTGAACTAAAAATGAGTGAAAATTCACAAAAAAGTAGTGAATTTTTACTATTTTTTAGTTCAGAATGCCCCACTAAAGAGTAAAAAGTGGAAATATTCACTATTTAATATTTACAGAGAATCAAATCGAATATATTTATCAAATCCCATTTCTACTTCCAAACATAACTGCAATAACCAAATCATTAATACTCCACAACCCCTAAAAAAAATTCTTAAACTCACTTCTTAATAGCTTCGGTCCTGCTCTGATTCCTGCGTAACCTGGGCCTCTGACCGACGCTAGCCGTAGTACTATTAGAGCTGACATTACTCGCAAGCTGGGGCCTTGGTCCAGCCGGCGCCGAGACACTGCGCTGGATGTTGGGCGTCGAGCCGCTGCAGGTGGCCGTCGACGCAGTGCTGCTGCTCGTCGTCGGGGTCGTCGTCGACGATTCCGACGAGGCCGGCTGTTGCTGCTGTTGTTGCTGCTGTTGCTGCTGCTGAGGCTGGCCGACTGGGTACAGGCCGATGCCTTGGGCGCCTGCGGGGTTCTCATTGTCGGTGCAGCTTGACGAGACCGTTGATGTGTTGGTCGTTGCGGAATTTGGTGATGGTTGCCTGTGGCAGTGAGAAATAGATTTATTGATTAGTTGCTTGTAAATAGTTTTATTAAATTAATCATTATGATTAGATTTGTAAGTCTATTTTAAATGCGTCTTTTTATTGGTTTAGTGTATTGTATAACCGAAGAAATTTCAATCAAAGTAGAGGAAGGATATTTATAGTTTATAACAAGTTATCAGGCAGCTGCTTCTTTATAAGTTCTTCATTTATGTAAGAGATTATGAATAAGGAAGTACGCTTTCGTCCTATAAGAATGAAAAAGTATACTTCCGCAAGGTTCTATGGTTACGTGTACGTAAGAATGACCAAGCACTAAGAGTTGCCGAACATATATAAGACTCACGGCTACGAAGCCCATGTATGAGGCCTGAATGCTATCCGCTTCTTATCTATTCATGGAGGGTGAGAGAGAGAGAGAGAGAAAGAGAGAGTGGGGGTGAAGTCGGGACACATTTTCGTGCGAGCTTGCCATTTCCGCTTTTTTCAACTCGTTTTCTCTCGAATTTTTTTTTTCGACCCTTCTTACTTCTTCGTTTGCCCCCTCCCCGGCTTCAGGCGCATTGCCCCGGCTGTTTATTCGCGGGATTGTTTGTTCTTTCGTTGGATAAGATGTGGGTCAGGAAGAATCTTAAATGAGCCGCTAGATGAAAATTTAGAGTCCCTTGCAAGGACAATTTTCGCGAAATACGTTTTTGCACATCATTGCAGTTTGGGATTAGGCTTTAGTGATCTAGTTCGTTTCTTTAGATTATTATAGTAAATATGAGCTTTATATGGTCTAATAAATCGAATTCAAACCGAGGTTTAAGCTTGGTTTCGCAAAATCTATATTTACAAAATTGTGACTGCTTATATACCTTGAAGTTAAAATAATTGCGTTATTTTCTTTGTTTTGTAATAATGGCAATTGGTTCTTCCTTCATTTATTACATACTTATATAAATACAACATAGAGATTTCGAGTTGGCAGGTTTTAAAAGTGAGAGATAAAATGTGTGTCAAAAGCACTAATATAAAAAAGAAGAACAAATTAATGGACGTGTACCTGAACTGAACGATGAAAAAGAAAGAAAATGAAAAAATAATTAAGAGTGGAAAAGATAAAGGAGAGAAAGAAAATAGAACAGAAGAAACATCCGGAAAATGAGGAAAATAAGATGGGAAAGTTTGTTTAAGAGAAATAAAAAAAAATGATGTAAGAAAAATGCAAAAAGATTAAAATGGATATGATATAGTGATTAACAAGAGAAAAATAAAGATTTTCATTTTTGCATTTCATTTCAATCTTTTTAAAAATAAGTGCAAAGTGAGAAAAAATGCATTTACAAATCGTTTACCTGATAGTTTTAAAGTGATATATGGTACATAAAAATTAAAAAATCTAAAATATCTTCTTTGTTCATTTGTTTTATGATTTCTTATATGGCAATAGTAAATAATTAACTCATCACAAAAAATTACTGTTTAACCCTTTCAGTCACAGTGGGATCACTACGGTCCCACCTCAATAAT
Organism: Eupelmus urozonus; assembly: GCA_900480035.1. Classification (NCBI taxonomy): domain Eukaryota; kingdom Metazoa; phylum Arthropoda; class Insecta; order Hymenoptera; family Eupelmidae; genus Eupelmus; species Eupelmus urozonus. The sequence goes on from UELX01001190.1 coordinate 45,353, forward strand.
TACCACTTTGAATCTTTTGTATCCAACCAAACTGTTTGCAAATCGATACCCATGATTTTCAAGATATTAAATGTATGGCTGAAATGGTTAAAGAAGACCGTGTGTAATATTGCCTTAGGGAAAAAGAGTTAACAGTATAATAAAAATAAATAGGAAAAATAACTAGTGATTGAATAAAAAACCTAATTGTTTCAATGAATGTTTCATATTTTCTTAATTGCGTAAAAGTTTTTACACAAGAAGTAAAAATAGAAAAAATCGTTAAGGAAATTGAATTATACAGTTTATGTTTATTTATGTTTTTACAAATAAAAGTCACAATCCTAATTTTTAATCAGCCAACATTTCTTTAAAACTGTCTGTTGCTGTCATTAGGAACTTAGATACCTATCAAGCCTACTTCAATTCTTTTAAAATAAAATTACCTATAATGATTTAATCTATAGTGCATTCTTATTCGAATTAAGTTCAAATTTATTCTAGAATGAATGAACTATTCCCAAGAGTTTATTTTGAGATAATTATTTCCTATTATATGCGTTTATGGAGCTCTAATTATTCGAATGGATCCCATGCGAGTAACGTGAACAAAATTTCACCTAATCAATCGATTAAACTCAGAATATCAATATTTATTTAAGAAAAATATGATTGTGCAAATGCTGTACAAAATTGGTAAAGTATACTCTTACTTACTATTACTACAAAAGTCCAGTATGTATTTTACATTAGTTTATATAAATAAAAGAGCTTATAGATAAAATAAAGCATTTTTAAATAACGAAATTTTTTGTTCAATCTCGAGGTCTAATACGTTCCTTCTTCGAGTTTAGACTTATTATTTATATATAAAAATGTATAAACACGTAAAACGAATTGACTAAGCTTGACGGAAAAACTTGCAAAATGAATTTAGGCTTTCTGATAATTGTATATCATATAAAGAATTCCAGAGCTTTTTTCACTTCTCATTGATTTAATTAATATGTGGAGGGCTCATCATTTCTATATTTGATTTTGAGCATTTATTCGAATAAAAAAATGCCTTGATTTAAAATATTTTAAGACAATTTAAACGAATAAAAAAATTGTAGAAAGCACAGTTAATCAGCGCGAAAGTAGATTAAACCCACATAATGGAGAAGAACTCATATCCATCAACTTCTATCCTCGCTAACGAGCTTTCATAACCTACAAAACCCCGATGTTGTATATCGATCGTCGCTCTATTCAATTACAGAGAAAGTTGAAGCGCGCATACTCGAGCCAAAATACTTTTAATCGATAATGGATTTCCAAAATGTGTCTCGTTATAATTGAGTATGAGCTTCTCTCCTAGTGTCCCGCCGTCGCTGAAAGTAATTCTCTATAATGCTTTTACAAGGTATAATCGAGCGAACTTCCATATCGGAGCGCGTATAGTCTGGCACTTAGAATGCCCACCGGAAATTAAACGTTCCAGGAAACACGTACTCAGGGAAATGTATGTGCACGCGAATATATTTGCATGTATGCGGGCACGTTGCAGCTGCTTATGTATAAATAAATTATGTTATTCGTTCGGAATTCAATTTAAAAATTCATAAAAGTGCATCTTTGTATGGAGACGAAGCGTAAAGGTATACTTCCTGCATAGTGTGAATAAAGCTTTAAATTGTTATTTATAGGTTTTTGGGTACAAGTAAATATTGTTGTATCCTTTTAAAGGAGTAAAACTATCGAAATTTATAATACTGTTTTTCAGATATTATCATGACACTATTAAAGTCGTAAAGATTGATGCCTGACTATTTCGGTGTTTTTCTACTTACACTTACGTTCACGTTGTTATTTCTATAATTATGCTTTTATAAAAAATGTATGTATACTTTATTATTGACTGTTTATACGATATCTGATTGACTGAAATAGCGCGTTTTTTATTTAGCATTTGTTTTTCTTTAACTTTGACTAATTTAACTTAAGTCAACCTATTTTCCGACCGTATGATCTTGTACATTATATCATAATGAAAATGTGTAAGTTTCTCTTGTAGAAAAAAATCCTTTCATAAGAAATTAATGTGTTTTTTGTTGATGACCGTTAATTATAACGTATCTGATTCAGAGAAACGGCGTGTCCTTTTATTTTGTTTGTTTTTGTTGATTTGACAAATCTCACCTCGGCTAAGCTTGAATTGTAAATATCAAGACCAAAATTGCATCGTAAATGTAGGTCACTCTTTTAAAAAAAGAAGCAAGTAAAACATTTGACTAAAGCCAAATAATTGTATTAGATATTATAGAATTTTATATTTGATTTTAATTTTTTCTGAATTCATTGTACACAAAAACAGTATAAACTACTTTACAGCAAATAAAATAAACAGTAAGTAAAGCATACTTTTATATACATGTATTTTTAGTATTAAAAGTCGAACAAAAAACGAAAAAGTTTAAAAGAGTAATATAAAAACAAACGTGGCACCAAATAATAATACAACAATATTAGCGAAGAAGGGAATATTGTAAAAAATATAAAAAATGAAGCGATAATCGAACCTAGTTCAATAGATATAAAATAAAACATAATAATAATATAATTATCTAATTTGAAATAAGTCAGCTTTTTATATAGAAGAATCTCATGTATCAACCTCAATAATAGTCTGAGTAAAGTTCATCAACCCAGAGTATCTAAACGTACATTATGATTAAAAAGCCTTTTTAACGACAAAGCACACAGTTACCATAAAAAGTTAAACGCGCCTTTAAAATATAAACTTATTCTGAAAACCAATACAAAAACATCGCCCAAATCACTAGTACGAAAGCCAAACACGCAAGGTAAAAATCATATCCCATCAAACTTTTCATCCTCGACTGACATGCAATAATTGTAGACGAGCACTCCTAGCTACGCGCAAGGTACAATACAATCAAGAGGCGAATGCAGGTTGACCAGCGGTAATCATTGCCTTTCGCTGCCGCAGAGCGACCAGTCTGTCCCGCGGCTAACCGAGTTATACACACAGGAGACTCCCTTGTCCAATCTCCCGCGGGAACCGCGCTACGTCAAGCTATCCCGATGTTATTATTAAGTCCAGTGGCCGACGCGGATTTTTCCTCGCTTTTATACGTGATTTTCTTGCGTTAAAAAAAAAGTCGCCTGGATCGCCGATTTGGGCTTTTCGACTGTACGGTACGGTGTGAGAGGGAGGTTTGATTGATGTCTTTGTAGAATCAAGGAGTGCATGTGCAAGTTTATTTGATCGTGGCATTATAATATGGTTAATTTGATAAAGGTTTTTATTTAAAAAATTTAATGTAATGCTGAAATCAAAAGAGCATTTTATATTAAAAAAATCATTGTTAAAAACGGCTAAACCGATGCTTCTTAATGATCATTCTCGAGCTTTTTCTTACAGTAATCAGTACAATATTTCTTGTCGTTAAGAGCAAGTTTTTATACGAAGATGCTTTTTTCATTTTTCTAATACAAAAGTATTTCTTCTTTAAGGTAAAAACCAAATTGTTTTATTCGTGTATAAATTTGTTGTAACACTAGAAACGGCTTTGGATCACACCGGAAATATTATTAAATCAATTCATTATTGAAAAATTTTAATTTTTTAATTCAAACTTTCGTTTATAACTTTCACTCATTCTATATTTTATTCGATTTTTTAAATACACTGAAAGAAATCCGCTACGATCTTCAAAACAATTGCACTACGAAAACGCTAACTATCCTTGTGGCGAATACCG